>SCLF01160209.1:0-18189 GCA_004367975.1 Mesochordaeus erythrocephalus
AGTTAGTATACCCTATAAGGTAAAGCATGACCTAATTTGACCGAAAACAGCTTAAATGTTAGTTAATATACCGGATATTCAATTTTCCAGCTAACCCTTATACCCGTAATAAACGAAACGAAAATTGGACTCGAGAACTGAAATTATTGGTTTCACAGAATGCAGCGTACAACCATTTCTTCAGCGTACGGATTAAATTAAACCATACGTGCAGATTTTGGCATTTTTCTCAGGGTGCAATTTCCAGACCGAAAATGGTCTCAAAATTATGTAGAATTAGCTCATCAACGAACTTTACTTTATCAGCATTTTCTCATCAGTATAATGGGTCAAACCCAATATAACACATAAATCGTTGCGGACGAGGTAAGGGTGTTTAAAAGGACATCACAAGGGTACCAACTTCTCTACGTGTACAATACGAAAGCCCGTTAAAGAAAATTTATTTGAAGAAAAGAACGTTCTAGGTGTAGAAAATAATAACACAAAAGACTACTTATACAGAAACATTAACAATAATGATGTGTACGCATGGCGAAGGTTAGAAATGTAATTCATTTTATTATATTAGCCATGAATTTAGTGTGTCGGTTCACAAAAACACTCAATTCGTTATGGATGTACTGTACCAAATGAATGACAAACATAATTCCAACCATCTACCATTTATTGAATATCTCGACCTTGAATTTAATAGACGAATTGAGAAGACATCCGATGAAAACATGATTGATATCTGTCTTTACTCATTGAAGATTGCACCATTTAAAGGCAATGATTGCATGTTACTTCGTAGTGGTATAGTTTTAACACTTATTCGAATTAGCCAGTAGACAAATTTTTCCGGTTGGAGAATTTTTATTGCATGTTTCGTTGTTTAAATTTTATTGGAACGCAGTTATCAAACTACCAGAGTAGGTTCCGCTGTATCGCTGTAAATTAATTTGGTTTCCATTTGTTCCTTTCCCCCTCAACATTTTCAACACCCTGAACCCCTAACAGCGAAACTTAACGAACTATTTTAAACCGCACGCTGAGATCTGTGTCGCTTGGCACAGATGATCACTAATCGGACCATAACTTCTGTTAGATCGGTGCTACTCCGAATTTTATATCCAGGACACTATAAACACCTGCTCCAGTTTTTTGTTAACGTTATTTTATACCCGAAGTAACACCGGAACTGGAGGCTAGAAAACGGGACTTTTTTTATTTTTCGAATCGGGAATCACACCAAGCGTTCAGTGGAAAAGTATCTTCAAAAAAATGAAGTACCTACAGGTACTTAGAAAATCAAACTTTAACAAATTGAGTTTTTACAATTTAAGACCGCTGTGTCATAGTAAGGAAAACATCGACCTGTACTTCTAGACCTAATTTTCTTGCGCACATTTTAGACTAATTTTCGACCACAAATGTTGACCGGAATTGAATCCAAAAAAAGAAAAATCAGAAAATTGCGGGAAAAAACTGGACAAATACTTCGCCTGTTGATATTTATCTGATCTTAAAATTTAAGCGTAGCTAATGGTACGTAACTCTCAATATTCATAGGAGAACATTTTGAATAGAAACGAAAAATAATTTCGACCAAATGCAACCACTCATCTGTTTCGTGTTTAAGATATATCTAAACGACATTTTTGGCAGTAAACTATATTGGATACTTTATATTGCCACTAGCATGCATACCCATAATAAATAATAAAGTTACGGAGGATTATACTTGCATTCATTTAAAGCCCCGTTTGATCCGTCAGATTTAAGACACCTTTATGGAAATATAGACGTTGATTGTTTTATCTATGTAAGCAGAAAACCACTTAAGCGAATACGATGCAGTACGGCAATAATGCGGGACGAGTCTACTAACGAAACAAAACTCGGCGTTATTATTGGATGCTCTGTGGTCAGCGCGGTTTTGCTTGTTTTAATCTGTGTTCTGTTTTGGTACTGGCGTAGGGCTCGTGCTAAATTGAAAATTGATGCGAATGTCACCAGAAGAAACTGCGCTGTTGACCGAAAGAAATACATACTCTCTGCTCTTGACGAATATTATGGATCAAATAGAAAATGAAACTGAAAATCTGCCGTGTCTGCATTTTATTCTCTGTATTTAAATACGTTTGACCGTTAATTGGACCATAACTTGTTATTGTGGTGCTACGCTGAATTTGTCACCGAGGACCCCCCGCACAAACATTGTTCCGATTTTATCTAAGGTAGTTTCAGACCAGCGTAGTGCCGGAAGTGGAAACTAAAAACCGGTCTTTTATAAACGGGAATCACACGAATTGTTGCTCGAGAAGATGTTTAGTAAGAAAATATCTTCAAACAGATACAAGTACCAAGAGGTACTTCAGCAACGGCTTGTTAAAAAATCATAGTTTATTATTTAAGGGCTGTCTCTTATTTAGGAAAACAGTGAGTAGAACCTATAGAGAATTATCTTTGTCGGGAAGTGAACCCAAAAATGGAAAAATCCAAATATTTCGGTCAACACCAGGAGTAATACGCCCCCTGTCGAACTGTACCCGACAAAAACGTTTAAGCGTATTTGATGGTACCTAACTATGAATATTGATCATTGAACTAATTGAACAGAAACGGTGAATAATTGTGAGAAATATTGACGAACAATATTATATTCGACATTATTTTTGTTTGAGACATGGGTCTCGGTGCATATCTATTTTGCTATATTTGAAAGTCAAATTACTTTAATTAATAATAAAAAATGGCAGAAAATGAAGATCGATATTTTTTTGTGAGGCCAAAGTACAAGAATACCAAGATATCAAAATAACCCAATTTTTACACTGTATATAGAATACAGCAACCAAGTTCTGGGGATATAATTGAGACTGGTAGTTTTTTTCTGACGTTTATTTCAATGTAATTCAAGTTTAAAATAATTTATTTCATTATATGCTTAACACAATCAAGAATGCATGGAAAAATAATACTATTGGAATATCATTTATAATCAGAATATAAATTTGGTATATTGATGATTCTTTTTCTGTGGGTACTTCTTGAGGGGACGACTTGAAAATAGCTCGTATCGTACAGTTCATTGGTATCCAACTAACTTTAGTATCAATATATATATATTTAAGTAATAACATATATAGATAATATTCATATATTGTATCCTGAGTTGGTCATGATTATAGAATCTCATTCTCTATTTCTGATATTCGATATTAGGAGAATTGGTTAATCACTTAAAAGCCCTCTTCAATATGGATTAGGTCAAAGAATGATGCTAATATAAGTTGCATATTGCTAATTTATAATTATACGCCGTCATAAATTATACTAATGATATAATATTATAATGTAAATAAATGACAATATTTAAATTCTAATACTATATATTATATCGTCATATTGCCGTCCGACTGTTATATTCTGATATAACTCATATGTCTAACGAATTATAATATTAAGGTATAGTGTGAAGGTTATATTGTGATATAACTCATCGTAGTATAGCTCATAGTCATAACACAAATGCGCCATTCAGATATGTCTAATGAATTATAATATAAAGTTAAATTCGAATCGTGGGTTTTTTTACATATTTTATATATGTACTTGGTATTTTCCTATAAAAGCAATCAATTCATATCATAATCAGTGAACGCTGCGACCCACACTCCTATGACCCAGATTTTCGATTACAATAGATTCACTCGTACTTATTTTGAGCCTTCATATAGAGCTTTTTTTCTAAATACAATTTAAATTAAAAATAAATTATAAAATGCAAAGAAGAGCGAACAGTTATTACGATCCGGAAATCGAAGACCCAGATTTTGCTTCACCTTTATCAATCGAACTTGGCAAAAAACGTAAGCTACATAATATTATACATCTTCACATTGTATAGCCATACAAACCGTAGACCATACACCGTAGACATGTCATTAACCTGTATATATAATAATTCCACCATATATATATATATTACAGCCAACAAAACATATGGTGATCAGCCCTCTACTTCGGACGACATCACCAGAGTGTGTGAAACTCAAGAAAAGACTTGGCATTCACCCATTTTCTATGGCCTGAAGCGTATACGCCGCACCACCCAATACCACCAGCAGCTACTACTCAGCCAAACACCCCACGGAAGTTGCTACAAAAGGTCCAAAAGGTAGTTGAATCCTCCAAAATCCCTATCCTGCCCCCAAAAGCATTACAGCGTGACATACGTTTAAATATACGAGGCGTGCTGATGGGAGACAATGTGTCAGTCCTAAGGTATAGAGTTGAATTATTATTTGACCTGCCATTCCAAAATGAGAAGACATCACAAAGTATAAGCGTACGAAGAAACGTTGTAGTACAAACTTTTGAAATTGGGTTCCAAGTTTTCCGGATTATATATACCTTTAATCATATAGATCTTAGACATTTCATCATATAGATATATAGACCCTTACTTCCTTCAATATCCTATAGACAGTCCAATTACTCCTATAATAAGAGGTAGAAACAATTATATTTATGCTCTCTACATTTCAGTCTAAGTTGGGTCATAATTCAAGAGTTCCAACACTGTGTATTAAGCAAATACCAAATAATGCAGATATAGACTGCTTCTGTAATAGCTGTATGTGTCTAGATACTTTATACAAATTATATGCTATGTATCTTGTCAGACCCGGATACTTTATCAAGGATATAGGAAATGTTATATTAATTTATGTTCTGTTATGCTATACAAGCTATTACTATAGACATTTCTAACTCAGATGATTTTTTATCAACGTTTATATGTATCATGAACGCCACATTAAGTTATTAAATAAGTAACCCAATAGCATTATTTACTGATTGTGATGGCGAAAATATAGTTAGCATGATTACTTGGTATTTGTATTATCAGCTGCTGAGAAAACTAAAGCTACATATAAGTGGAGTGGTGAAACAGGATATAACCTTTCTAGATGCCTTACTGTGTGTACTGAATGATAGCTTAGGTCACTATATCCATAGTATACCTGTTATTGAGATATTGTTACGGTGAGAGCTTCAGTGACTGCTATCATCATGTCAACATTGACGTCGACCAGAATTATCAAGGGACCCATCTAGCGAACTATGTTTCCAAAGCAACATCCAGGCGTAATCCACATTTGGTAATGATGTTTACTAAATTAATTATATTAATACATCTCTTATTCTGGGCATCCTATGAGGTGACTGTGGCATCATCTGCCAATTATACACAGCTCTCCGGACTATACTCTTGGGACCTTTCTAATAAAATTGGTTCATGGATCCTTTCTGGTATGTTCCTGCCAAAAGCTATATAGATATACTTATGAGTTTACCATATCCTATGTTATCATACAACCTATATATATATATATTATTACTAGAATTAGGTGTCCTAATGCCACATGTTCAATCATCGATTTAATACAGTATCCCCATCCACGATCATTCCGCGAGAAAGCAGACAAGAAAGTTGAAAGAAAACTGACGAACAGTACCTCAAAAATCCGCACTGAACACGAACTATTAAAGAAATCCGAAAGTTTTGATCTGCCCTATAAGCCCTTTCCAGGTTTATCCATATTACATTATTTTAGTACGGTTAATCCCAAAAGCATCTGACACGGAAGTGTCGGTACTACATGTGCTTTTCTAGCCAGTTTCGGTTTAGTATTTGATTCCGATAATGCTGTTAATCGTTCCATCGGCGGTTTTAATCAATGATCTCCTTGATTGTTTAACGCCACACAACAAATTAGAAATTCATTAGAATATACTACTATAATTTGGCGTTATTTCCTGCTTACTTCATTCATGCTTCTTGGTTGCTTTCTAATTCCACTAGTAACAAAACCGTTTCCATTAACCACGACTACAAAGATTCGACGGTTCATAATTCAGCCAATGAAGGGGTCTCGTATGTGAACGGCTCACTCAAAAGAGTGTTGAGATTCCTGAAATCATCAAAACTTTTGAAATTCTGAATTTTTAATAAACATATTACGTTCTGAAAAAAAAAACATTGATATTATTCTGATTTGGATGCGTTTAACCCAGGCTATTTGCACTCTAAGTAAAAAGTCTGTTAAACCTTTGTTAAGCCGTTAGGTCCAATGTAACTTTTAGGTAATTTTTTTAATCTCTCCGTTTTCTGGACAAAATGTGGGTATTTGGTTTGTGGTCACCATATATGCCTGCCGTGGTGCCTCAGATTCAAAGGCTATAACCTAGTTTGGAATCCCAACCTAGTTTATGCATATTACTTACAAAAAGAGTGGTATGGTTTATAACCTTTTTAATTATTTATTAAAATCTAACTAAAAGTTATTATATGATCTCAGTAATAAATGATCCCATGGTTCTATACTCCATGGGATGCGGGACAGAGGAAGGCAGATGAGGAGGGTTGTGGAGGATGGAGGACTCTCGAGGAAGATGAAGTACGACCTAACCAAGAGCGACTAGGGGAGATCGAGGGGGTCAACTGATCCACCTTGTTCCGGCTGGGAAGATTACTCATGTGGTCATGGTAGATAAGCATAATCATATTGATTGCTTGCCTATATACCATCTGTTTTTATTTACCTTCTATTATAACCATTACTTCAACCTCAACATTTGGTTGCCGAAAACTATACCTTGATCTCAAGATTACAATTATGAGCTGCTTTTGTTCATGTTTCCGCCAAATAGGAATAAACAAACCATGCCCTTTATCTAATAATAATCAAAAATGGAAAAGTGGAACAAATATATGATTAATAAAGACGATGATATTGAATTGATGGCGGTTGCCAATAATGGATATAACTCACTAAAACTTACACAAATATGAGGAAAAGCTTGAAGACGATCTAAGTGATTAAACATAAAGGCTTAGGTTGTCGTATGATGGGCACACTTAACCAATCATAAACTTCCACTCTCGTGTTTCCGGCTGCAACGAGACAGAGGGTTGAATGATTATTAATTAAGCAGTCTCAATAACCTCAAAGAAACGCGAGAAAGTCCATATTTTAGAGTGCGTTACTTTAGGTTATAGTGGTGTCGTCCGTACGTATCGGTATAACTGTGAGATTCAGTAACCGTAAGTCAAATCATTGCTATTGTGGAATAAAGCTTTGTCTGAAAATTTCGTGGACAATTTTGAAGAAAATCTGCAATAAAAATGGAAATGCACGCGTAAACGACACGAGAACATTTTGCCAAAAGTTCTGGATTTTTCCCAATTATCAATGGAAAAATAAGAAAACTCGCCGACCGGTAAGAGGAAACAAGCATCCCCAAAATTTTAGAAATTACGATCAAAATTGATTTTCCGGTGAGACTGCTCGACACGAAAATATACGACCGGACACTTTTTGTGACGCCACTGTAGTTACAATTATTTTATTAACCTTCACATGTCACCTAAATTTTTACTTTTCATCTTATTTTATACTTGAATTACATTGAAACGAACCTCAGAAAAAAACTACCCGTCTCAATTTTATCCCCATAACTTGGCTGCTGTATTTTATATACAGTGTAAAAATTGGGTCTTCTTGATATCAATATCGTTTCAAACAGACCAAGGACTCGGTATACAGTTGATTATGCCAACCTAATTTGACCTTTTGATGTTGCTTAAATGGATATAGCGTCTAATTACTCGACCAAAGCTTGTGAACTGACAACAGAATACACGCGTGTCAGTATCTCGTATCGCCCATGACCATATATGGTTATGCACGACGAACTACTTTGGTCCAATATATGGATTTGAATAATGTGTGGTACATTGGTCTACTAGCTCAATTTGGAAAATATCTGCGACTTTGGTCACCTAGCTGAATTGAAAACTTCTGCGACTTTGAGCAGTCCCCTAATGTAAACGTAATTCAGAAAACCGACGAGTAAACTAGACGGGGAAATTTCTCACCTGGGAGGAAGATCTCAGAGAGCCAATTTAAAGTCTCGCTTTTCACCATTTTCCATCTTTTCAGTATCCGAGCGCTCTAGCCGATCAGTGCCTCAATTTTCGACCCCAATTTTACTTGTCCTAGTCTATATAAGTACAACTTGCATGTTCAGATTTAATTCCTGACTCAACATTTTGGTCACTTTGATCATGCAGCTGATGATTTATAAGTATAGGTGTTAAATACAACTACAACAATTACAGTGAAAATTATTTTACTGTCGACCGGAACGACCTCGAAGAACAATTGAATAATAAGTTCGATTTTTTGCTATAAACCAAGGGGTAATTTCCAATTCAAATACACGAATGGAATGTAGAAAATCAAACCACCAAATATTCCTACGGTAGCCAATAAGTATGACATACTTGGATATTCGACAATTGGAGCAATTGCCAGATAAAGCCAAATAAGTGCACATACAATCGGAAGTGGAAGCCAAACCTAACAAGAACCAGTTAACACGCGCCCACAAAGGAGCACTGCTTACGTTCCCAGCTGTCATACGCATGACATATTGGCATACAAATGCGATTTTCAGGCACTAGACCGTATTTGACAGAACTTTCAGTACAGCTGGATTAATTACGACACTGGGAATCCAATAAAAGTATCAAAAATATACTGAGATTATTTGTTCTTAAGCTATCCAAGTGAACAAATTTAATCTGAGCACCTAAACACAATATTTCTAGATTTTATTTTTTTCTTATTTCTGTTATTATCTGTTTTATTCACATTGTCCAAAGACGGTCTAGTGTTTGAAAATCTCAGTTTTATACCAAAATGTCATACGTGTGACAGCTGGGCGCGTGACTCTTAATAACGGATTAAATTAATACATATTAGGTCAAATGGAAACTTTTTGCGAGATACAATATTTAGGCAAAAATTGACCGACATAGGCTGTATTTTCGTCTCTCCAATTCGTTTATGGTGTCGCAAGTGTATGAGCAGGGTACAATTAGTTACCATTCGTATGTTTGATCCCGCCTATTGACTAGAGATCAATGAAAGGACATTTGTTTCGTCCACCTAATATCAACGCGCGTGGTATTTAAGGCTCGCAATTAGCCCATTCAAATGGGACAATTTGTTGCTTTAACACATCGAGGAAATATTAATCAAATAGATTCGAACTATTCAAACGAACGATCGAGTCCAATAAATTATTCTCCGATTTGCCGACATTTAATTTCGTCAATATATTTTTACAAATTTTCAAGACGAAAAATATAGAATGCTAGTATCATCGTTATCATTATCTGTAGATTCCATATCAATTTGAGCAAAGAGTAGAGATTCAATCGCGCACTATATTGTGTCCTCAATATTTCGTTAAATTCAGGTGATTGCTAGGCAACGTCAGTCATATAACCCAAAGTAACGCACTCTAACATATGGACTTTTTCGCGAAGCCTTGAGGTTATTGAGAATGGGTCGGCGAGCGCAAGAGAAAAAATGGCTTTTGAGGCCGAATTTTTGCGCTTTGAGCTTTTTAGCTTAATTATAAATTCTTTACTCCTGTGTCTCTCTGGAGTTGGTAATCCGAGTGTGGGAGTTGGTGATTGACTACTTTAGTCTTAGATCCGACAACCTACGCTTTATGATTAATTACTTAGTTCGTCTTCTTCATATAACCCAAGGTAACGCACGCTAACATATGGACCTTTTCGACTGTGCCTCAATCAGTTATTAAGACCCAACATTCTGACGTACTCTTTCTGAGCGCCTGAGTGGGATCTCTATTGTTGGTGTGTTAACCGCCTTGAGATTTTGGTACGGTTTTATTGCTCTAAACAATCTATTTCTTGGCGATTTTCCTCGATCTCCAAACGGTGCCCTCTCTTTAGAATTTCAGCGACCTAACTGATGTCCCTTATTTTTGTTCATATCCGTATATTGAGTAGTTCGTGGGGTATATTTCTTCTTTTTCGCTATTACATATATCAGCTGAAATTTCTTAGCTGCTAATGCTCCCACTTTGATATGAACGTCATCTCCAGTGGCTTTCTGCCATCTTCTGTCGATTTGGTGCATAAGCGATCTCCTTCCACTTATCTTCATGTTTATGTGCCATAAGCGTGGCATCCGAGATGAACACATCCGTTTCTTAAACACGTGGTTGGCTTGAGCGACCATTTGTGCCTTTGTATATTTCACAAAGCCTTTAAGTTTCTCCAGGTGAGATCTGTTAAAATGGAAAGTGAATATGCTAAGGAAACATTGGAATTAATCAGGGATCAAACCAAAAGATTGGCGGAATCGGCACAGAAAAGACTGTCAAATAAAGCGAATGTCACGTGGGATGTAAGAAATAGCCGACTGAAGTTTATTGATCCCTAGATGTCAGAAACATTTGGTCTAATGGAGCTCTTTGAAAAGTGGAAAGGTCGAGCAATGACGATGCTGTACTGAAAGTTCTGTCAAATACGGTCTAGTGCCTGAAAATCGCATTTGTATGCCAAAATGTCATGCGTATGACAGCTGGGCACGTAAGCAGTGCTCCGTTGTGGGCACGTGTTAACTGGTTCTTGTTAGGTTTGGCTCCAATTGTCGAATATCCAAGTATGTCATACTTATTGGCTACCGTAGGAATATTCGCTGGTTTGATTTTCTACATTCCATTCGTGTATTTGAATCAGGGAGAGCTCGCACTAACCTGCCCAAAAGTGCCACTAACTTGTCGTGATCCGCATGTTCTGGTTCCTCTACCAACATCTTAGTCAGAAGCAGGTAAACGTCCCCAAAGTCTTTCTTGTCTGGAAGCATTGCATCCAGGTATGCTGATACACACGCCCATTTCTGAAAATATTGTTCGCCTCGCTGAACCACTAGGTATTTGCCCATGGTTTTGATCGGTCTTTTGTACTTCTGCGTGTTCATGCGCACTATTTTTCCTGTATCTTCTCATATTTATTGTTTGTCAGCATAGTTTTCGTTCTCGTTTGCTCCAACTTTTCTCTGATCTCCAATTGGTCATCTGTGTCCAGTAGCCCCGCTCCTGCATTGAGTTCCTGTTTACGTTCTAACATTCGTATCAAATGTTTCTCGTCCTGCTCACAGATTTCCAACATCGTCATTGCTCGACCTTTCCACTTTTCAAAGAGCTCCATCAGACCAAATATTTCTGACATCAAGGGATCATTAAACTGCGCCGATTCCGCCAGTCTTTTGGTTTGATCCCTGATTAATTCCAATGTTTCCTTAGCATATTCGCTTTCCATTTTAACCCGATAGATTTGTATATCTATGTAATCATGAGGTCAGTTCTCAGAACTCTCACACCTTAGATCACCTCTCTCATTATGCCTTTCAGCTTGCTAGTTGGGCAGTCTACGGAACGCTTCCAGTCCCCGCGTTCGTCAGTTTTGTCCTGCGTGCTGGTCCACTCTTCCATATGTTTGCTAGGGATATCAAGCCTAGCTGAGTGTGTAATGTAACCTATCAGTTTCCGTCGCTCATGATGTCGTATTATGCCCTTAATCTGGTGGGTCTTAATCTGGTGGCTCGCCATCATAATCCTGACGAACTTTCTATCTGAAGTTTATATTGACTAGGTTGGCGTACAGCCATCAATTTTTCACTAACCGATCCCCTTTAAGAGATCATATGAAGAAGTTCACCCTCAAGATTGTTGGCAATGCTTGCCATCTCGTGCTTGTCCTGGAGAGCTTCGTGTCAAACAATTACTATGAAACATTTGCTGCCAAGCACTTGCGACTAAGAGCTTCCTAACTGGACCTTCCTTTTGAAGCAATTGCCATGATGCTCTGAGTATGTACTGCTTTTCATCAAGAGCTTACTAACTAGTTCTTAAGCTCAGCTTACCATCAAGCCCTTGCCTATGCGCTCTTGCTCTGATGCTGCAGTCTGGAGTTTACCTCGGTGAGCTTGGCATCTCACTGTCAATCTCTATAATAGCACCCTCCACTAAGAGAGCCTATGACATAATTACTATCAATAACTTAATGTCACGCTCTTATGACCAAGGACTTCGAAGATCCGACAAGGACTTCGAAGATCCGATATAGTTGCTTCTCATCCAGAGGGAAAGTCATAAAATCTATTTTCGATAAGCTTGCTACCCCGAGCTTTTCTTTACCGGCTTGCCATTAAGCTCTTAGTGCTCAGCTCTCGCTCGAATGCTGTTACTGTGGATATATTTCCAATTGCTTGCCTTCAATATCTTAATATCAGGCTTACTATCACTGAGAATTTCCTATCTGGAACTTGGTGGCAAGCACTTCCTACGAAGCCTTTGTTCTGGATCTCTGTGTATGTGGGGCTTCTTGTCCAGAGCTTACTGGTAGGTTCCGATCTTGTTGAGGTCATCGCCCTGAACTTACCATTAGGCACTTACTATGAAGCGCCATTCAACCTGCTCCTAGCATTTAGTTACCTAATGCACTTCATTTACTGCCTTCTAAACATCAATCTGTGATAAATTCGTGAACCTATGAAGCTGCGCAACACGAGTTACCTTTCTGGTCGAGGGTCGGCTGGTCCGCTTTGCTGGTTCCTCCGGATTTTCTGTGGGGGATCTAATCCTTTTCTGGAAGCCATCTCCACCTCCCATTATCGTTGAGCTATTTATGGTTTCAAGTTTGGTTGTGACTTCGGTTGTAACACCGATTGTGTCTCCTCGTCCGGTTAACTAAACCATTTTAAGTAGTTCTCTGATAATATTTCAGATGGGAACCCTACCATTTTCGCTCTAGAACATACATATTACTTACTTTTATATTTGTGTCTGATTCTGTACATTTTCCAGTTTATGTCCAAGTCCGCAATCAGTTTGCTGACCGTTTCTACCATGGCTCTTGCATGTGTGATATATTGGAGTTGCTTCTCTAACAGCAGACCCTGCATGTTGAATACTACATTAGAGGAGCTCTCGGATGAATTCTGCCCGAGTCTCGACAACATATCAAGTAGCTGATGGCAGAGGTGGTTATAAAACCTTATATTGTGAAGCGTCGTTTGCTTGTCTTCTGTTGTCTTGGTTTCCCACCATGTTTGACACATCTTATCCTTGATGCTAGGTCTGATATTGCTGGCGAATATTTGCCACTGTTTAGCCATGTCTGATTTACACAATTATAAATGTAGTAATTGGGAAATTAAAGGTAAACTAATTAACGAGTATTCTAAATTAAGGAATAAATATGCCACTGAAACCAATATCATCCAATCACATGTCTAGAAATTAAATGTACAACTAATAAACGAGTATTCTAAAGCTGGAATAAATGTGCCACTGAGAACAATATCAACTCAATCACAAGTTTAGAAATTAAAGGTAAACTAATAAACTAGTATTCTAAATTTGGAATAAATATGCCACTGAAAACAATATCAACCTAATCACCTGTATAGAAATCAAAGATAAACTAATAAATTAGTATTCCAAATTTGGAATAAATATGCTACTGAAAACAATATCAACACAATCACATGTTTAGAAACGAGTATTCTAAATTTGGAATAAATATTCCACTGAAACAAATATCATCCAATCACATGTTTAGAAATTAAAGGTAAGCTAATAAACGAGTATTCTAAATTGAGAAAGGAATACACTGTAAATAAAGATTATAGTACTTTAAATAATTTTATAAATAACAATCAAAACTTAAAACTAGTAAAAGTGGAAAAAATAAAAAATCTAGCTTTTTTAAATACTACTGATTATAATAATAAACTTGAACATGAATGGAGGAGACGCGAACAAGTGACAAGGCCATTCATCGCTTCTGCGAACACAGCGCAGTTAAAAGTAAGGCCATATCCGAACCAGTTTCTGGAAGGTATGCAGGTATCCCTTCTTTTACAGCTATATAAAAATATATTATGAAGACGAATTATTTAGTTGAAGAGAAGACTGCCTTATCATCTACTTCAAAGACAAGACATACATCAACAAAGATAATGAAGAAGCAGACACAGCGAAGAAAACATCACAACAGAAAACGAAGAATAAGGTACCCAAGCAGAAAATACAGTACAAAGAAGACACCAATACAAATACGAAGAATAAGGAAGTAAACAAGTGTTCATAATAATTTTAAAACTGTGAGAGTGAAATTTTGAGGGACGATTCATTAGTGTATGATTGGACAAGACACCTAAGCTGGGATACATGGGAAATCCAATACCCGTTATCGCAGGGGATTAAAACCACTGCGGTGGGTCACCCGGTTCAAAGCCAAAAAATACTGTAAAAAATGTACCCTGGTCAGAGTGTGTCGATTCAGATCCTAAATAGAGTATAGATTATATTTCACTGAAACTACATACAGAAACAAAATATACGTTAGGTAAAATATAACATACCGACCACTATTAAATATATACAAATATACGGAATATTATGTAGGGTATATACATGCAGTATATATATATATGGGTTATGCATAAAAGCATAATATTTATAAAATATTAATGTTCCAAAGGGGTTGTTACAATAATGAACTTCAAAATTAAACTTATATAACTCCAACAAGGCCAGACTGTCTTTCATCTGTACTTTTTCGACCCACAGCTCGAAATTAATGAGCAGATCCTTATGGGGAGACATGGGATACCAACAGAGGAACTATGCCATTAGTTTGGTGGACCTGTTGCAACCAGTCAATGAGTACGACAGATCCCCGTCTCCTCAGCGGCGTTTCTAAATTGAACTCCAAACAATCCCCATTTGATCTAATTAACAATAGACCTATGTTTCGAGAGTTTAGATAGGTTTATATATGCATACGATATGTTAGGTACCCAAAAATATATATTCAATTTAGATAATTATTGATAAAAAATGGGCGACTCCGACTCGGAGAATAAAGGGAGAGAAGAATAAGGAGCCGAAGAACAGAGAAAGGCAAAATAAATGAAGGGACAAGCCAGAAAATACGCAGAGACACTAACAAATGCTACATCGTCCGACGACGAGAAATTGAAACCCGAATTAATTGGTACGTTTCACAAATCAAAACCAGCAACCCAGAGACTTAGAGAGTGGAGCCAATGTCAATGGAAACGAGAAAAGCGAAGCCTGATGGAATTTGCATCAATACTGTCGTCAAAATTGGGAAAATTGACAGACAGCGACAGAAGGGGAGTCATTGCCGAAATGTTTTTTTAAACAGGTTATTAGAAGCTATAAAGGACAGGACACCAAAATTGGGTCCTGTCCTTGTAATTAAAATAATTGTGTTGGTTTTTTTTAATAAACAAAATTGATTCTAGAAAGAAAATTAAAACAAATATTTGTTTTTTGAAAATCTTTTTTTCAGAAATTTATTGTAGATTATAAAAAATAGGAAATTTGTCAAATTTATTTTTAAAAATATGTTACAGTAATGTTACGTTTCTATGAAATACTTGTTCATTTAATGATAATGTTCTATCGTACCAATTTGATAAATGCTTAATATAATATTTTTCTGTGTAATTTGGACATATTTTTTTTAATTCAGAGTTAAAAGTATTACATTTTTTGTATATGAATGTTTATCCAACTAAAATGTATGTTATACAATGGAGTTATTTGTTACACTATTTGTTACACTCGGGAGATGGGTAATTACTAGAAAGTGTAAAGTTTCGTTCTGGGTAATCACTGATTTCTTTTTTCCAATCGTTTCTATTGTTATTTTCAAAATTTCGGTTTTTTAGTTCATTAATTTTTTTGTTCATAATGTGTAAAGGGTAATTATTTTTACGAACTTTATTTACCACATTATTTAGTGTTTTGATTAAATCGGTCGTATTACTGCAACAATTATTAGTCCGGTATATTTCGCCGTATAATTTACTTAATGTATATTTCATAGAGAAAATTTATTATTGTGTCAGTTTTACTAGGTTTCATAAATTTTGAAAAACTTCCTTTTCAAGTGTTGATTTTACAATTACTATTATATAAGCTACATAGCGTTTATAACCAATAATAGTTTTATTATGAATTTTCTAAGGGAAAGAAATTCTAAGAAATTTTCAAAAAATTGAATAATAATACTGATACCTTTAACTGTTTGTGGTATAAGTACTGAGGGATTTAATGTTCTTATATCATAACTACAAATTTTATAATTATCTTTATTTTTATTTTCATTAAGTTTTCAAGACATGATAAAAGGTATTATTCTGCTCCTTTTGTAATACTATTAATACTTGAAATTATTGATCTAATAGGCTATATTTGGTTAAATCTTTTTTGATCTAAATACGGCCCTAATTTTATTATTACTTCATAATATTCTATAATATCCGAATCGATTAGATTTTTTGAAGCTTTTTGTTATAATCAGAGGTATTCAAAAAAGCTAAATTTTTAGTTGTGTCTATTTTAACCAGTTCCAATTCGGGATTATTATATAAAAATGTCTTTAAAATACTATAATTTTTATTGGGAGTTATTTGATTTTTATTCCAGTGGATGTTTCACTTTTTATTAAATTTAAGCATATTCAAGCATTTTAAAGGTGCAACGTCTCTCTGCTTACAACTGCATGCTGACATTGGGGCGGGTTAGGGGTTGCATTCAACTATAGTTAAAAATTATATATATATATTTTAATTTATTTCATATAAATAATTATCAAGGGTACACATCCACGTATAGTACTAGGATGGTGTTTGTGGGAGGAAACTGAGATGGGAAAGTGTTTACTGTTTTTGGGGAAACAACATCGTGTATTATTTTTCTTTGTATATCGGTGTTATTTCCATGTTTTCATTTTGTACCATTTAAAAATTGATGGATGTGTGCCCCCCCCCCCATAATGTCCGTTTCTACTCCTATTTGTTAAAGTTGTAATAGTTACGATATGTGAATGTTAAATGACAGAAAATAGTGTTGAAGAACATGAAAAGGGCACGTAGTTTGTTGATCTCGGAAATCCTGAAATCGTAAGATCGTTATTTTTACTTATTCTTGACTTTATTCACTTGATTTCGGGTGTTGATGCAATTGGTAGATCTTTATAAACCTTAGTTACCAAATTGTTTGTACTTCCGTGCAAATTAAACGTCATTGAATGAATGATGATATCCTCTGTGATGAGATATTCTCGAAAGTTGAACAGTGCCTATATTGTGGCAGTAATAATATACAGATGGTTATATATTATTTATTTTTATTTTATGATTATTATTTTTTTTATTCTAGGTAGTATCGTGTATCATAGAAATATCTCATTGAACACGGTTTCATAGTGCAGCGGTAAGCACAATAGATCTCGACTTCTGTAGGCCCGGGTTCGATCCCCGGTAAAGATTTCAAAGCAGTTTAGTGGGATATTCGGATAGTCGGCCAGCCCGTTAATAACGTTAAAATGATACGTATTTAATTAATAATTAGAACTTATGTTGATTGATCTTTCCACTGAAATGTAAAATCTTATGTATCATCATTTTTGTATTGTTATTCACTGCGTTGATTCTAAATAATCTATAATTATTGATCATTCAGCTTATATGTATATTATACGGATATCTATTTATATTAGTTGTCTAATAATCATTATTCATGATGTATATTTTATTACCGTTGGATAATCTTAATGGCGCTCGATATTTTGTATATATTTTATAAAGCGCCTTATTTACGGCGATTATTTTTCGCTATATTGTTATAGTCCACTATGGACGGTTATCATGGATTTTTATTACTTATGTTATACGACAACCGCTCTCATTGATCAATCCATGAACCATATCAAAATGCGTTCCTCAGCGACCGCCAGATCGCCTTCATCTAGCCGCTCCGAACTATGTCTTCGCGAAATGACAGCTGATAAATTGTCACAGCGGAACCGCATGATTAGATCAAGATCACCGGACTTTTTACGTCTTTATTTTTATTGAGCGGTTTTTTAATTTTTTTCAGTAATTGTAATATCTCATTATGTAACTTATTTGCACGATATACATTTATTCTTGTTTTACTTTATTTTCCAATTTATGTACCGCTTATCGTGTATGTTATTTTTGTTTGTTTTTTCGCTTATTCGTGATAATATTTCATTAATGTTAATACTTTATTATATATTTGTATCAAAGAGACTTTTTAGTCCTTACTTTAGTCTATGTCAGTTTATAGTTCGGATTTTAAAATGGTTTGATGATTTTAGGAGTTATTCATTATAGTAACACTGTAAGCTCGTTGCCATTTTGGCGTATGATGAGTAATAGATGAATCATCCCGAAAATGTTG
>SCLF01160320.1:0-10275 GCA_004367975.1 Mesochordaeus erythrocephalus
GAGCGGCGATGGATTTCTTCTTTCGAATAGTGATCCAGGGGATACCACGAGGCTGACGTGTTTAGAGGTAACCGGTGGTAAGGTCAGAGGCAAGTCCCATATAGAAGATCAGAAGCGTTTAATTGAGCAAGAAAATCCTGTGCTCATTGTTGGAACGCCAGGAAGACTGATCGATATGATTGAAAACGAGTACATAAATACGAGCCGCATTACGTTCGTCGTTATGGACGAAGCCGACAGGTACGGTGTAGAAACTATTCATCGAATTCGTCAATATGAATCGTCGAATAGTAAGTATCTAGACTACATTTTCATATCGAAACTATGGATATGATATTAGTATCAAACGTCTGTTGATTGTTAATGGATTGATTGATCTTCGACCAGCTTATCACTCCGAGATTTCTATTAATTTCCTACCAGTGATCTTACACCCGTGTCAAAACGGACCCCCCTGGGATTTTGGGCGACAACTGATAGTTTTTTCTTTCGGTTGCGAATCTGTTGTCTGAATATCCAAAATTATACGGCGTCGTTCAGTTAACCCCCATAAAGAAAACGTGAAAATAAATTAGAAAAAACGTTAATTTTAACTCCTGGGGTATGTCACTTTTTGTAATTTAGTACTTTGGGAATTCCATTTTTGGGCTATAACTAGGTCACGTGTTAAGAACTCGGGGTCGGTCCTTCGAGAAAAATTGAAGCTGGGGTCATGACGCGACGAATAAACCCAATTTCGAATCTCTCCAGCTTCAATTATTCTCAAGGGACCGACCCCGAATTCATAACACGTGACGTAGTTATAGCCCAATAATGGAATTCCTAAAGTACAAATTTTCAAAAAGTAACCAAATCAGGAATTTTTCACCAAGATCCCAATGTATGTTCACTAAAAATCGACTCGAAACAACTGATAAGAAATAATCGTAGTATGTGGATACCGCAAACGCTATTTCCTGAGGATACCGCAAAGCGACAAAACGTCCGGCGCTCTTCTTTTCTATCACAAGCCAAAGCGGAACAACATTTTCCGTTGCAATTGTGAACGAGGGAAGCCATGCTATCTGGTCATTTAATGATGTCAACATATTAATATTGCTTACCCATAAAGTATGAAAAATCATAATGTAACGGTTAAACGCGCGAAATTTCATTCAAGTGCAATTGTATCGGTAATAGATATTACTAGAGACCCAAAAATTGCAGTATAGCTAGCTTAATAACGGATGTAAACATCAACTTTGTACATCTTTCTCCGTGTTTCTGAATATGATCTTTAGCGTTAGATGAAGAATAAACCTGACACATTCATACTGATAAATCTATCTGTGTGGACTAACATATAGAGAAACTGGCTAAGGTACCTGAATAGATAGTACTTGACATAGAGAACGAACACGATTACTGGTTATGCTACAAAAGAGTAAACATTTTGATTTTAGATACTTTTATAGCAACTACCTTTCTAACAAAATGAAATATTTGGCATTTTTATAAACCCTAAAATTGGTAATATAGTCCTTCCTGAATATGATAGATTTTTATAGCACGCTTGCTCGCTCTCAAGAGCGTTATTTTTTTCTATGCCAACAATGATACGCAAAGAAAAAAATAAATTGAAACTGAATTCATTCCGCTAAAATAGTTGTTGTTCGCAAACCTTTGGATTTCTGAAAAACCGACACTGCTCGGTGTGTATTCAATAAACGTTTTGTGGATGGTAAGACCGTCATTTTTGTTTATAACTAACACTGACCGCTGAGATCTGCCCAATTAGTTATACTGAACGTTTTTCGTTGGTGATACGCAGTAATAAGTTAAGTGTCGGCTTCTTGAGAACACTCGAATTGAAGACCAGATTTTTTAATTAGTGAATGGGCTTCATCAGTTCAGCTAAAATAGTAGTTTTCACCCTTTCGTGAAGCCGGTCTTCTAAACAATTTCGAATCCAAGTTAGCCGACTACACGCCCTAAGAATTCGGGTTCGGAAACACCTCCGCGATGTGATCGCAGTTTTATGACTATCTTGATTATCAATTTCGATTTTCCAGTAGCTTGATTTGAGATCGAGGCTTGCGAAGAATTGGTTTCCATTTCTAATTTGATTGAAAAGGTTGTAGATGGTCGGCATGGGGTAGGGATCCATTTTTCGGAGTCATCTATGGGGGGTATCATTGTAGTTGGCGACTACCCTTACCTTTCCATCAGTTTCCGAACAGCGATGACGGGTCGTCTTCGATAATGCCCAGTTAAAAGTTCTAGACACTTCCAAATAAACTTCACTTTCGAGAGCTTATGGCACGTTATTTGCAACGATATATTTTGAGTCCTCATTCGTTGGTATACTAACTGGTCTGATGAAAGTTCCCTGTTCTTCATTATTGGATCCAAGGAAAATTTAATATCGTTGCAGAAGATCAGCTATGGCTTCATGTTGTTCTTTATTTGACTGATTCGGTAAGTTAACGTCTTTTTGTTTTAGCACATCAAGTTTAGCGTGAAGATTCGGTTGGGCTAGGTTAGCCCTTGGATGGAACTCAAAGATATCTTCCTCGTGAAGAAGATCAATTGAAAACTCTTTTCAAACGCTTCGGTGAATGGTCAATTTAAAGTTTGAATTGTCCAATACGTACTTCGTGACTGATTCGTGTTTTAGAATATTGCTTCCAGTCAAGATTGGGATTGGACTTTTAGTAACGAAAGATCCTTGAAGGTGCATTCTGGGTGTCACCCCTTGATCTGATTGTCGAGTATTCCAGAGTAAGTAAGATCGAATATGGTCGATTTGAAGTGGACCCTACAAAATGGTGCATGATGAGAATTGAAGACATAGTTTGAATAAAGGCGAAATTATTTTTGGTCGGCTGAGCCATCACTTGTGGGCCGATCCACTTTCAAAAATCGAATTAACTTTATCCTCATCATTCTCATGGGTGTCTCCAACACTTCCCACCGTACTTACAATTACCGTTAGGTATGGTTGGAACACTTCATCCTTGACCTTTTGTTTCACTCGTTCTTGAAGCGAAGACCTTAAACCATTTGCGGTTTTGTTTGGTTTGAACGTATTATATTATCCAAGGTCCTTTTTATGGATTCAGTATTCATCAAGAGTTTACTCCTATCACCTTCATTTAATTCCTTCATGGCTTCATTTGGTTTCATCTGCGATGGTTTTAATTGGTATGCTTTGTTTGATGAATTTGCTTGGAAGCTGATTTCATTCCCAGTTTTGGTTGGATCCGATGGTTTGTCAAGACGATCAACCTAATCCTATGCATCGGAACTTAAGCTTGAAGCGGTCCAATGGCTGTCCTTCTTCTTAATCATGGCCTTGTAAACGTTTTCGTGTTATTTACGAACTTGAATTGAACACAGCATGGCACCAATAAGCTGGAAACAATCATCAGCATACATATCAGTTTCATTATGATTTGCTTTGAATATCTTCTGTATAGGAAGATTGGCAGAATGAATCTGTTCTTCAAGCCGAACACCAAACTCTATAATCTTTTCTCCATGTTTCTACTCGAGGGATAAGTGTTGGAAAATAATTTTTCAACTTCTCCCAAGTAGCAGTATCTTTACCCGATTTTTCCATTTGGTTGAACATCTGGCTGCAATGTTGGATGACTTTCTATAAACGGCTTGACCTCAATTGAGAAAATATTTGATTGGTTTTATTGGTTGATGGCCTCTAATATCGCCTTAATTTCTGCCTGAATGTCTGGGATCTGCTCTTTTCTGTATCAGAATCATCTTCGATTTTTAAAATTTTTACGTCCCGTAATTCTTGTCTTGATTCCTTTAGGGTTGATAATAATTGGAATTCTGTAAAATCCGAGTAGTCCATGTTCATGCTCTTCCTTAGGAGTAGTTAGTCCCCGAACGACTAGCCCTGCATATTTAGCCTTTGAATATTCAGCCCTTGGACGCTCAGCCTTTGGTTCTTCAGGCTTAATTAATTAGTATTTTATCTGTATCGCCCACGCGAGTGCTCGTGGTCCACGACAGGCTGGAGATCGATTCGAATATAATATTCACAGATCTTAACTATTAGACAATGGATATTGTTGTAATACAGCACCAACTTCAGCACAATCAGCACCACCTCTCAGCTGAAAATAAAGTTCAGATCCTAACAGTATCGAATTTTGTTCACACAAAGTGATTCTGACGTGAACGTTATTTGGGCTTATAAATTTCGCTGTGCTAATCCATGTGCCATATTTGGTATTAACTACGGTGTATATCAGATGAAGAGCTAAACGAACCATTATTTACTTCTATATCCAAATAAACTAAAATTCCTGTATATGGTGATATGTACTAATAATTTCATTTAGCTTGCTTTATTCGTATGTATTTCTATACGAATAGTAATATAGTATACTACAGTACATATTAAAGTACATTACTGTTGTAGAATTACAGTCATGACCCAATATAAGATGGCCCACAATAAGTTGGATTTTTCTCAAATGCAAGTAAATCCAAGTAAATTTATTTTCGCCAAAGCTTTTTCGATATTTTCAGCTCCATCTTCAACCATTTCTTCTATTTAATCTGTCTTGTGATCTGTCTCGTGTCTTGTGGTCTTGTGATTTGTTTTATAATCTGTCTTGAGCTTTTCTTCTGCGTCCTACCCATTTTGTAGCTTTTAACTTTGTGGTGACACAGGGATAGTAATCATCTAGGATTCCCATGGCTCTGACCACCGGGAAGTGCGTAGAGTTAGAAGATGAAAATGATCCATTCAAAAGCCTAATCAAGCGAAGGCATTAACGTCTTGAAAACTTGAGCTTCTGAATAACTTCTTAGTTTTTGTACTTTTCTGTCTTAACCAACTTAGCCCACTCAATCCTGAGACCTTCCACTCCGTCGACATCTTCATCCTTTTCATCGCACACTTTCATTACAGCTTTTTCGAATTCGGGAAGCACTTCATCCCCTTTCTTCCAAAGTGTACTCTAGTCTGAGGATTTGAGTCCAGAATTTTTCTAGCATCGTCTTTGCATCACGTGAAAGTAGCATAATGGTGATTTTCCCGTGTTTTTTAAAAGTAAATGAAGTTGATAGCTTTTGAATTGTTACCAGCAAGGATTTTTATCTATAATCCCTTTTTCTTTTCGAAAAAAATAATTGTTCTTTTATTTTTCGACGAAAAAAATCTAGAAGGTAAACCAAGGTAAGATCGAGTTAGCCAATTTCGGTTAAATACAAATCTCTTATTTTGAGTCATGACTCTACGTCATTTAAGTGAGGTGAGTTTCATGAAGTTAGACGGCGGATAAATCAAGGTCTATTATCACTGCTGAAAGTGGTTTTCAAATAGATAACATCAGTGGTAGGCGAGTCGAATTTACCAATATCTGGCTATTAACCAGCGTATATCGCGAGCGAAATTTCCTGTAGATACCGTTCAGGGACAAAAAGTCCAGCGCTCTTCTTTTCCATCTCAAGCCGAAACGGAACAATATTTTCCGTTGAAATAGTTGGAGTTGTAGTTAGCAAGCCGTTGGATTTCTGCAAAAAAAAAACGACACTGCTTCAGTGTATATTCAATAAAACATTTTATATGGGATGTAAGACCGGCATTTTCGTCTATAACGACAATGATACAAAGAAAAACTCAAATAATTGCGGTTAAATTTTGCAAATCGCTTGGATTTTCACAGAAATCGGGAAAATGCCTTTGGTCTGCTAAATTAGTTACACTGAACGTTTTTCGTTGGGAGTTAGTTTGTTTGAAAAGTATTTGAAAACCCTGTAAAAAGTTAAAATTTGAAGCAGGTACGGTCATTCATTCCTGAGATATCTGCGAAATAAGAGGGTTTTGGACGTTTTGTCCATTCACGGTATCCACTGGTTAACCCGTACGCTGAAGAAATGGTTCTACCCTCACGCTTGAGTCTGTGCCGTGGGACACATATAGATTAACACATTGAAAACAAGAATCTCAGTTCTAGAATCAAATGTTTTTTCGTTATTCTCAAAAAGTTCACGTACGAATATTGAGAGTTACGTAACTCTTCCCCAACAGGGGAAGCATTTGTCCAGTTTTTCCGGATCTTTGCGTGCACTTCCGGTCAAAATTCGTAGTCGAAAGTTATCCTGAAATATGCGCAAGAAAATTCGGTTTAGAAGTACCGCTCGATGTTTTCCTAACTAAGACAGCTGAACTATTTTTTTTTAAATGTCATTTCCTTGTCCACTAGAGATCGTCTCGGACGACAATTTAGTGCGACTCCCGATTCGAAAAACAAATTTCCGGTTGTTGCCTCCACTTTCGGAGCCACTAGGTTTAAAAAACCCCGATGGTCAATTATGGGGGTCCTGGGGGACAAATTCGACGAAGCACCACTCTAACAGCGTGAGGGTTAATATAAATCTCTGGTCGAAGATGCTCGATTGAAATAAACTAAAGTTTGGAGACAGAAGGAATTACTTATTATTCATGTTCCATACCTTTATCATCAGTTGTTTGATTTGTTCAAAGACATAGTTGGGCACCTTGAAATAGACTGCTTGAAGCGGGAAGTTTTGAAGAGGATATGAAAAAAATTTTGGGAATGGCACGTTTTGCTAAATTCCCTATACCCAAAAAGCGTCAAACAATTTTGACAAGTGCTACGTGGGGGGCCGATATTCAACGAATCGCTCGACGATTTATGTGTAACCCATACAAAGTTCAAATTGGAAAGCTTGACTTGACCCCAGCGAAATCGGTATCTATCGAAATAATACAAGTTACAAAAGGACTAGTTGTGACTTATTAAACGTATAGTTGGACTCTTGAAATGTTTTTTTCAACACCCCTGCGAAACCGGCCGCCCCCCTATGCCAGGCAACAACTGATCGGTTAACCATACATAGTGAGTCTTTTAGAGTTTTTCCCTGCGGTTCCGAATCTGTTCCTAGAATATGCACAATTATACGGCGTCGTACAGTTAACCCCCCCTAAAGACAGAACATCAAAAAGATCTTTTTTTGAAACAAAAAAACGTTAATTCTAACTCCTGGGGTATGGCAGCTCAACGAACTAACTTGTTAAAGCTATGGACCTCGAAAGTCACATTGTTCAAAAATGGACAAAATTGGTTTGACCGTCCTCAAATTTAGTTTTACGCAGTTGTTTTTAGTGGACATACTTTGGGACCACAAAATATAAAAGTGAAAATTTTGTGATTTTGTAACTTTTTAAAAATGTGCTCTTTTGAAATCCCATTTTTGGGCTATAACTAGGTCACGTGTTAAGAATTCGGAGTTAGTGCTTTGAGAAGAATCGAAGACCGAATCACGACGCGTCGAATAAGTTCACCTTTGACCCCATCGGACATATTTCCCGAAATCACATTTTTGAATTCTAGTGGCTATAACTACATAACGGGTTAGGAATTCGGGGTCGATCACTTGAGAAGAATGTGATTTCGGGAAGTATGTCCGATTGGCTCGAAAGTGGGCCTATGACTCCAGCTTCAATTCTTCTCAAAGGTCCGACCACAAATTCCTAGCACGTTATCTAGTTATAGTCCAGAAATGGAATTTCTAAGGTACAAATTTTCAAAAAGTGACAAAATCACGAATTTTTCACCTTTAGATTTGGTATGATTTAGGAAACATGGCAAGATCCCAGAGTATGTTCACTAAAAATTCGGCCGAAACAACTGCGTAAAACTAAATTTCAGGAGGGTGAAATAAATTTTGTCCATATTTGAACAATGTGATTTCGAGGTCCATAGCTTTAAAAACAATAATCGGAGTATGTTTTTGATGCAAATATTTGATGCCCTGGGGTTTACTTAATCTAGTACAATTTAGTTCCGTGAGCTGCCATACCCCCAGTAGTTAAAATTAACGTTTTTTTCAAAAAGATGTCTTTTTCAGGTTCTGGTTTTAGTGGGGCTTAGCTGTACGACACCGTATAATATTGTATATTCTGTGAACCGTCAGACTCGCGAAGTCTGGTTGAGCGATCAGTTGCCGGCTGGCATAGGAGGGGGTGTTCAAATGATACAGATAAATACTGGAACTGAATTAGAAGATATACTAAGGGGAGTTGATTGATATGATATATAATATAAGTAGTAACCCCACAAGTTTGTAAATCACGTATGATACGGTTTAACGTGTATTCCTTATTCGCATACTAATGTCAAATAAACATGGATTTATCTTTCTCGCTATTTTCTCTCTCGTTTCTAGTCGTTCCCTTTTTCGTCAACCAGCGTACCTGGATCGGGCGTGGGTGAAAGACCAAACCTTCAAAGACATAGTCAGACATCTTGTAACGAAGAACGTATGAAACGTATTTTGAGAATGGCACGTATTGCTAAATTCCTTATAGCCGAAAAATGTCAAATTATTTTACCAAGTGCTTACCATACAAAGTTCGAATTTTAAAGCTTGATTTGAGACTAGAGAATTATACCAGTTATTAAAGGACTAGTCGCGACTTATTAAACGGGCGGGGTGAATTCGGCCCTTTTGGTGCCGAATTCATTCTTCAGGTATTAATTCGGCACTTTTGGAAGCCAGACGTCACGTACTCAAACAAGAAGGGACTAATATAGCTGACGTCATTCCATGAGCTAACAGGTTGTGTGACGCGCCATAAGGTCGGACGCTATGTCACCAATCACAAAGCGTCATGAACACTACGGCTCGAGCCTTCCACCCTACTATCTCGCACGGGTTGTTAAATTGAACACAAAAACTAGGGTTAGCCAAGCTAACCATAGATTTTTGTGTGTGTAGGTTTATAATTGCCTTTTATCACACTCCAGATACTAATTCGGCACTCTTAGTGCTACAACCCCGATACGGGTTGTTAAATAGAGTGCTAAGAGTATTAAGAGGGCTAAGAGACTTTGGTTGCCGAATTCATACTCCAGGTATTAATTCGGCACTTTTGGTGCCAAATTCCGCTTTTTGTGGTGCCGAATTCATTCCGTCCCTATTAAACGCATAGTTGGACTCGTGAATGTTTTTTGTCACTCAAGTTATATAGTCATGCTAGTTTAACAGATCAACATTGAAACTGAATGCAAAATGATATTACATTAATTAACATAATATTAGTAGCATTAATTAATAATTTAAGCAAGTAATCGAAAACGCTTTTCCATTCTGTGGCAATGACTGTATTCTTATGATGGTTTTAACTCAATTTCCCTATGGATATTATATTAACATTACATAGCAATACTGTTCAGATAGAATGAAGTATAGTATAACCGTTTAATGGTTTATGTTCCTACTTCACATTCGGTAACTAGGAATTACGCCACGAGCTCAAACAAGAAGCGAGACGTCACTATGACGTCACGAGCTCAAACAAGAAGCCAGACGTCACGTACTTAAACAAGAAGGGACTAATATAGCTTACGTCATTCCATGAGCTAACAGGTTGTGTGACGCGCCATAAGGTCGGACGCTATGTCACCAATAACAAAGCGTCATGAACGCTACGGCTCGAACCTTCCACCCTACGATATCGCAGGCTCGTCTTAAACCGATCACTAGACGCTGGGAAGTTTCTGTGGTGTTAAGATATTTACCCTACCGTGGGAATGCATACTTTCATCGACTCCATTGGCCAATGAATAATTGATTATGCATTGGCCATGGGCCATTATGCATTGGTATTTTTTATTTCATTATTGTAACAAGTTTAAATGATTTATTTTCAAGCAGTCTATAAATACCTTAAATGAGTGTTTATCTGTAAAAAATTATGTAACAAAGATTTATGTCTCTATATTGACCTCCCATACTCCTAGGCAGTTTTGTGTGCACATTTGCACACAGACCTATATTTCATCCAATCGAGTTGAGACCCTTCATACCCCCCCCCCTAGGTAAAAATTTTAAATAGGACTAGAGGGATAAAAAATGGACATAAGGTAAACAGGGGAAAATTTGACCGATGCCGGTATCAGGTCTCCATAGATGTATAGGAAGATTTCCTCTCCATAGATGTATAGGAAGATTTCCCTAAAATCGTTTAGTAAACAATATTAGAACATATCGTATAGAAGTTGTTGTTCGATTTCGTCAAATTCTTCTGGTTTATTATCGCTCTCATTCTGCTCGCACTCATTTGTGTCATCGTCCTGCTTCTGTTGCTCTCCTAATCGTTGGAACAACGCTAATGCGCGTACAGCTGCATTTCTGCGTGGCATGTATTTTTTCACGTATATTTCTCGTCAAATAAAAGAAAAATGACTCAAAAATAAAATATATTTCAAATGACTCGTATTGATCCAATTAATC
>SCLF01160431.1:0-10274 GCA_004367975.1 Mesochordaeus erythrocephalus
GTTCGATTCCCGGTGAAGCCGATGATTTTCAAAGTTGTTTATAGAGATATTCGGATATTCGGCCTGCCCGTTAACAATATCAATAAAATTTCAATTAAAATTAAGAAACTTCCTGTTTCAACACGAAATTTTCATCATATCGATATTCTGAATGTGCGTGAAAAACTCCGGTTTTTACTTCCGGTTTTTACTTCCCGTTCTAGCCGTGACCAGATAATGCAATTATAGGGTTAGCATCCGCTAGTAGACGCCATATGACCTACCGAGTTGCCTGTAACTTTATCAACAATTAGCCTAAGGTGATTATTTAAGTAGTTCACCTAAGGGTACCACCTCATATAAATGCACGTTCCTCATTGGTGGATTTTTTAGGGAACGGATTGCACTGCCAATGGGAACTGTAATTCCTTCCGATTCAATTGCTCAATCATATTTTCAAATTCTGCAATCGAACCTTTTGTTTTCTTTAATATAAGACTTAGAGTGAACTAAGGGTATAACCATTGCTGGCTTTTTATTCACTATTATTACGGTGTTCCCTATGCTAACGCTTGTACTACAATATCAGTGGTATTCCTGGGCAAATATATCAATTTACAATGTCAATATTAACTTTTGATGTAACCTCCGCTTTAAAAAAAACGATAAAAAAACTAACATAAATTTAGTTTAAAAAATTAACAATTTTGTTTGGGAAAATTAATGGAGGGGTTAAACGGATGTCCTTAAAGTAAAACATATTCATATTTTGATAATGGCTTCCTATATTTCTATTGACCATCAGAACATACCACCTCGGGATCAGAATTCAAGTACTATTCGAGTACTGCCTCTACTTATTATGTTTCCGTTGAAATCTGGCCTCCGTAGAAAACCGCACTAAAGTATACAATTGTGTACGCTGACGTGCATCAATTTAGTTCCATTTGGATTTTATGAGAACCCACGCGTACGAGCGGGGTCATTTTGTGTTTGTTTGTCGTTGTTAAATGCGCGTTTAATAATTGTAACTTTCAATAGGAATCGTTTAAATTTGTTATCATTACTGTCGCCACACAGCTAATAATTGTGTCAAAGGATATCGCCCATGAATTTGTTATACGAAATCATTTTTAATACGTGGAGAAGCAAGAAATCCTTAGACAACATATTTTAGAGACATACCGGACTCGCCTACCAGAAAGATAAGAGCTCAATAACAGATTGATTTTAACTCTTGTATACCAATATGATCAATTATCAACCCGTTTATTTTTATATGTTGGAGAATTTCGAAAATGCCAAAAATTGTAACGGTTCCTTATATATAGCACAATTAGAATATTCCACACAGGATAATAGACCCAACCCTAATTTTGATCTCCAATTTAACAACCCGTTTGTGCTTATTTAATAGTTTATTTTTATTCAAAAAACAAGAGTTAAGCAAGCATAATAGGGTTGTTAAATTAGAGAGTAAAAGTAGCGCTCCTCCCTTAATAGTTCTGGTAGGCGGGTCCCCATAGTTCCTATTTTCAAACTAAAGTTCACCAGAAAAGTCATCATATAATTTTACAGTCTCCGGTCTAACTTGTACCTTCAAAGCGCATTTAAGGGTATTTCACCTATCCTGTATTTACTACAAAATAGTTTTTAGTTGGCTCCTACAGAGAAAAAAATAATAGAAAACATAAATTAATTGATATTTATTAAATTATCTACGAGGTAATTATATGTGACCATATTTCAGATAATGTTTAATATAAACCGATCACTATTTGTTGATATGGTAAATTCTGTTAATAGTCAAAATATGACATATATTCACCGTGCTATTAATAGAGATAATTATTTAAGAACGCATACTCTTACATACCGAACTACATTGAATAAACATCTTAATATTCTGGATCCGAGCTATAATTTTAGTAATAAATTCATAATCGTTCCCATAAATTCACAATCATTCCCAAAACAAGTATATCGTGAAGAATCTTCAATCATGCAGCGTGACTCTACTCCTTCTCAAAAGCTCTAGGCATATATTAAAATAATTTATACAACCTTCCGTTCGAGTATGTTCAAAACAAAACTATTCGGAAGTTTATAATTATGACTTCATTACTTCTCTCCCACCATACCGCCATTTTCAAATTGGAATTTTGAATCGAAAATGCGTAGGTGGGCGTGCGCCATTGTTGTCCATGAGGATTTAATTGGGAAACCAGTGCACCACAGCATCTTAGAAGTTATCGTTTCATTATTTCGTACAATATTTCGTGAACATATCTTTTGTGAGTTTTTTAATTTTTTGAATTTTTTTAATTTTTTGAAATTGTTTTAATTTTTTCAAATTTTTTTAATTTTTCGAAATTTTTTTAATTTTTTGATAAACTTTTAATTTTTGAATTTTTTTTTAATTTTTGAAAATGTTTTCAATTAATTTTTTGAAATTTTTTGAAATTTTTTGAATTTTTTTGAATTTTTTTGAAATTTTTTGAATTTTTTTGAAATTTTTTGAATTTTTAAATATTGTCAAATATGTTTTACGACTGTTTTAAAAAATTTCTAAAGTCTGAGGTATAAAGATAACGTACAAAGTGGCGCACACCAATTATTACGTACTTCCTGAGATAAAATAATGCTTGAGATACGACTCGTTAAATTATCAATTTGAAAATATCGATATATTACATTTTGAACAATGAGGCACATTCAGATTCTGCCCCATTTTCAGCATGTGTTTCTATTTAATTGTGTCACGCAATCCCATGACACTGTAAAGTCCTTAATTTTGGTGTAATCTGCGGTGCGTGTTTTAACGGACATCCGAATTCATTTTGCATTCACTTTAAAATTGACCAAGTTGACTTACGTTCGATTAGATCTAGCCACTGATTGGCCAAAAGAGATTAAGTGAATCTAAATCTAATTGAATTTTAACTCCTAGATGACTGCTGTCATATTAGTTCACCCATAAAAATCATATAGTCTTCCATTAAAAGACCTTTGCTAGTATCGTAATTTTTGAAAATGATACAAATATAGATATTTATATATATATAACCAATGCACTATGACTTACCCGATTAATCCATTTCGATTTATATTTTACATTTATGAAAAAGTTCAAACCTGTGCCAAAAATAACCGAAAATGGTTAACCGGGTATATTTAATATAATATTTTAGCCTAAATCAGTTCTATAGTTAATCTATTTACTTTTGTTGGAATATAAATATAAAATATTTTAAGAAATAAAATATTAGGAACAGATTATAGTTACATCCAAAAATGCACTAAATCATAAGTTCTAACAATTGTAGGTTTTGCAATTATTTTGACTGTTAAGACTTCTGCATACAACAATCAGATGTATTTTCCTGCACAACCTGTTTCGTTTCGTAATTTTGACCCCTTTTTTCTCTTTTTTAGTCAACTTTTTGTATTTAAGGGTATTCGACTAGGATAGACATGTGGTATGGCCGTTATTGACATAATGACTGTCCATCCGGTTTAGATCTGCTGTTTTAACTCGTGTTCGAGGTTCCGAAAAACGTATGCCATTTTTCGTTTATTCTTCAACCATTGAGAACGAAACCTGTTAAAAATTAGCTTAGAAATGTTTTTATTTTTGTATATTTTTTACATTGCAAATAAATTGTCCCAAAAACGTATTTTGTTCAATACAATGGCAACGCGAGACAACCCAAAGGTTATTAATGTGAAGTTTTCCAGTTTTTTTTATTCATACGGAAGAAAAACTGGCGTTGCGAACTAATATGGTATCAGGCATCCAGTAATTTATTTTCTTCGGGTGAGACAGTGTAGATATATTTAAGTCATCATAGCCTTGGTTGATTTTTGCCACTCATTCTAGTCCGGTCTTTTTAGATGAGAGGTTTTTTTGGCGTGTCGCTCCCTCATCTAAAAAGAAAACACGAGTAACCGGGCACTGTCACACACACACACTTGTGTTTATTCTGTTTCGTCCTCATCTTTGTGCAATAATAGGTTCGGTTTAGGTACCCCCCACTGCGCCCGAAATTATACGAGCTAACACCTGTACATGCGTGGTAGCAATGAGTGGGGGGTGGAATATTCCTCCCTTACTTCATATTTAAATATGCTTATTATCAAGTGTAGTTTTATAATTTTACTCTTGGATTCGACAATAAAATTTAAAAAAATCTACGGTTTTTGATTTAGAATGCAATGAAAGGGCAAGAATGTTACAAAGTAAATATTTTCACAGTGAATCACAGTTCATACACATTTATGTCATGCGTATCCCCCCTTAACAGCGCTATTTCCCGTGATTCACGCGTGTAAATATGTTTGCAAATTTTATGCTTAACTCATAAACTAGAAAATTCATATAGAGACGAAAGAAGTTTTTTGGTCATTTTAGGATAATTATCGAAATTTTAAAATGTCAATTTCGTGCCATGCAAACAGATATGTGTACTCGTATATGTTATTATTTTGACAAAATCATGGCATTATCAGGGTGTGTATATTTAATTTTTTGGGAAATTTTTGTCTCTTAAATAATTTTGAAATCGTGTGGAATATTTTCCGCATTTGAGGAAATACAGAATAAAATGGGATAGTCTTTTTACGTGTTATACACACGATTCGTATTATGTGCTATTTTTTTTATTAAATTATAATATTAAAAAAACGAGCGGAAAACCTAACCTTCTGTATTCAACCGCATAATGCTCACAGCACCTTCTAACCGCTCGCCGATTTCGTTTTGACGTTTCCAAACGAGAATCAGGTGAATTGTTACTAGGCCTGTGTTAGAGCATACAAACAAGGCAACATCATTGACCATACACAATAAGTACCGCCGGTAAACAATTCTTCTTTTTTTAAGATTTTGCAAACTGATACAGGACGCACACCGATCTGCTGCTTCCAAACGTAAGTACAAAACGTTAAATTTAAATATAAAATATTATAATAATAGAATAATAAACATTCGTGCCCATGTTCAAATGCAACAAATCGGCTTTACTCAGTGAAAAAATAGAAAAACGTTTAGCGGGAGCCCGTATCCTAATTTAAACGTCTTATCTGATCAATTCAATAGCGGTTGTAGTAAGCGTTGAATTGAGTCTGATTCCGAATTGGAGGAATCCAAATCCTCCACAAAATAGACTCATTGAATTTAAACGTGAGTGTATTTTAGTAATCTGTGATGTAAAATGATCAGACTCGCGTAAATATATAAATTCGATTTTTTCTATATTGTGTAAAGTGTACCACTTTTACCATGGAAATGACCTTAAACCACCACAAACACTATAAATAATGATATTTAACGTGATTTTGGTTATAACAATTGATTTTAGAACAAAAACCATGAAGAAATGGGGAAATGTCTTCATGGCTGGTCGCCCAGCCCCCCAAGAACTCGTCAAAAAAATCCAGAAAAGTCTGAAGATTATTTCATCGACCGACTCGTCAGAAAAACGAGATCAAGAAATTAAACACATCAGGTGAGATTTTTTGATCTGAATTCAAAGCAAAACGGGTACACACCTAACCAGAGTTGCCCCCCTACCCCTTCAGGAAGCACCTAAACTATTAACGAGACTTAGCAAGTCTGATAGAGTTTCTACTTGCGGTTCCGCAAGTTCCTTCGTACAGTTAACCCCCCTAAAAACAGACATGTGAAAAAGACCTTTTTTGACTGGATAATTGTGGGGTTTTTTCTAGTTGACACGAAAATTTTTTTTACATTTATCCCTAACTTTTACGATTTTTATAAAAGCTGCAATATAATAATCAATAGTTTGCGTATCGAACAAATTTTATATCAGTTATCTGCGAAATTAGATATCTAATTTTAGTCGACTAGTAAAGACTGAGATAAGGACGAAATGGTATGAAGTAGGCGATGTTCCAATATTTTGCCGGATTTTACTGATCGGGACAAATCACAGACAAATGACCACTGTTATTTATTTACCTTTGTTTTTTGGCGAAGAGAGTACAAGCCAGCTAACAATATCATATCGTAGTTATAAATCATAATTGACTAGCAATTATTTCATCAAAAATTGCTGACGTTCAGATATCTTGCCAATACTAATGTTAAAAACACCCGTCTTATTTTTGTCATGTCTGACTGTTTTATGATGTTCGATGACAGAACATGTACATAAAGCTGCCCATTTTCCAATTCTTGAATATTGCTTGAACCTAATTGCTAATTTCGGTTACGACGAAAAGGTTTTGTGATAAGGGTGGAAAAACTAAATTTGCGTATTATTCGACTAATTTTTTAATCTTAAGCGGAACTGTAATTTTACTTGTTATGGCCAAAATTAATGTCCTCTATAACTTAAGCTCGGGTGATTTTTACGTTTTTTAGAAAACCAAAGTTTAGCATCTTTGTTTGTCATCCGAAATTCTAAAAGCCAACTTCCAACTATATTCTAGCTACATACAGACAAGGCTAGACAGACCCATCACATTAGAAATTCCAAACTCGACTATTACCTATTAAACAATTATAGTAGGATTGTCACCTCGCTAAAAACCATGGTAATAAAAATATGTACGAACTAAATATACCAATTTTGTTTTGGTAATTAACTGTCATTCGCTACGTGACGCATAGGTTTGTGGCCGACAATGTATCGATTCCTGGTTGCGGTTATATCATACATTGAAAATGTTGGGGTGAGATACCCTTAATCGTCACGATGATTTATTTGTCGTTTATTAATTCTTTTATTCCGACTTCTTGGTTCCGCTTTCCGAAGACCGAACGCTTAATGTGGTTGTATCTGACTGTATACCCTATAAAACACGCAATAACAATTACTTATACTAATTACTGTATATATTTATTGATATAGAGGTTACAAGGGATATATATATAGTTAAATGAGAGATAACTGCTATAAACTTATTATTCCTAAATCATACTGACTGGAACCAAGCCGTTCCACATATTATATAAGAATGTGGTCCTGCAATTCATTGGCTGAGTCAGCTCAGACTAGTTTAGGGATGACGTGTCCTTGCCACGTGATTTACTGACTCAGGGAATGTGCAACTATAGATGGCTTTAACCGTAAGTATATATTCCGGATACCTTGGTCATAAGTCTCAGTACGTTCTCAGCCATAGCAAAGGCGATGCCCTTTGCTCAGTAAGATGTTGGTAAGTCCTAGCAGGTGTGAAAGTGTTATCTCAGTGGAATCATGGCGTTTTCTCATGGTAAGAGTTCGCCCATATAGAAACTCGTCACAGTATAGTTGATTAATTAACCACACCATCACCCCTCTCCCTGCAAGGGGGTGGGATTTGTGAAGAATTTTTCTGTGGTTAATTGAAGGTGTGGTAGGACGAAATAAATAAATTGATTATTTTGATCATGGTGATTTCTGGTGCTGGGATTAAGCATTGTAAGAAGTTAAAATTTGAAACGGGTACATTTATTCGTTCTCGAGATATTTGGAAAAGAAGAGCGTTTTGGACGTTTTGTCCCACTGCGGTATCCACTGGTTAATAACCTATATATTGACTATATCAACCGAAGGCATTGATTATGGGTATTGTACAAAAATAGCATTACAAATTATTAACAAATTACCATAGCATCAATATTTCGCAAACCGAACATTTCAGATGATAAAATATATTAGTTTTGTAATATTAATTCTCACGTGTAACTCGAAATTAGAGGCTGGATTCATGACCCGCGAATAAGTTCAATTTGATCCAATCGGAAATACTTCTCGAAATGACATTTTTGTGTATAATTGCATAACAGGTTAGGAATTCGGAGTCGAAATCGGAAATTTTGTGAAATTTTATGGCAATTAGAATACAAAAATGTGATTTCGGAAAGTATATAAGCAAATTTTCACTTTTCTGTTTTTTTTATGATTTAAAAAACATGCCAAGATCCCAAAGTATGTTTACTAAAAATTCGACTCGAAACAACTGGGTAAAAACTAAAGTTCAGGACGGTAGAAATCCATTTTGTCTATTTTCGACAATGTGACTTTCGAGTCCATGGCCTTAAAACGAATAATCGCAGTATGTTCGGTGAGCTGCCATGCCCCACGAGTGAAAATTAACATTTAGAAAAATAAGCTCTTTTTAACAGGGGACTTTTGACTCCAGTATTGAATAGCTTTCCTGAGTGCCTTTTGAATACTCGTTACAAAGTGAATAATCGCATCATTTCAGTGTGTTCATAAGATAAAAGTGTTATTATAAATATTTATTTATTATTTTAATATTAATATTAAATTCGATTAATGTGAAGTCGGCCATTTTAATTGGTTTCGTGATCATTCCATTTCTTCAATTGTCCATTATAAAGAAATGTTTATTTGAAGAGCGGGCCTGTTCTGTTTTTATAAGTTCTCGTTAGGGCAATAAATTCTTGTGATTGAGCTCATCTCTTCCTCCTACTCCTTGCAAGGTGACCTACCCGGTGATTTTTCTTGGTTCATTCAGATTTAGATAAACGTAAAAACAAACTTTCAATTTGCGAGCCATACGCTGCTCTAATTTAAATTGAATATAATCTCGTTTTGCAAACAGATATTTTTGTATGCATATATAGCTTACAGGACCTAAGTCTTTGGACGTTCGGTTCAAAGTCATAGGTAATCACGTTGTGCTACGCTTAACTCTTTCATGCATAGAATTACCTTATATATGGATGTTGTAGAATTCAGTGGTTACCATAAAATTGTCCGATCGTAGGCAGAATTTCCGCTGTCCAATTCGTTTATGGCCCGGCACGCCCTCGAATTAAGGCACCATTAGTTACCATTCGTATGTTTGATGCCGCCTATTAATCCTATGTTGACGAGCTATTGATTATCGATCAATGAAGTGACCTTTGTTTCGTCCACCAAAAACCGCGCGTGGAATTATAAGGCTCGTGAGTGGCCTCTTCAAATCGGACAATTTTAGGGTAACCACTGTATATGGAAATTGACGAATCCTATTATCTTCTGCAAAATTGTCTGAAACAAAGTCACTAAAGCTCGGTTGAAAATGTGCATTTGTTAAAAGTTATGCAAACAAACACCCGATAAGATGGACTACTCCTAAGCGCTAATGATGATACATCTCGAGAATTATTGTTTTGTTGCTTTCCTTGTTATTGCGACTGTTACACTGATATGTAGATTTGTGACTACAAATAATATGTCATGATTTGTAGTGCTGAAAATTTGAAAAAATGAGAAAAAATCAGGCGCTTCAAATGCAAAGCGTTCGCGTTAACTTTTGATATCAAGTCTTTGACCTATTGAGTTCGCCAGACTGTCGGTACATTTCCATGAGTCATGGCGACATATATTTGAAGCATATATACACAGCGACTTTAAATGTTACCTCAATAAGATAATATGGTGAAGTATAGAATAACCAAACATGGTAAATACAATTAATCTAAAAAAGTTCGTAAACGGTGAAATCAATTTTCTGAGAGAATGCATAGCGCTAGCCGGTTTTAATTTTCACTGTCAGATTAGAAATAGCTAGTCCATCAATCTTGAAATCTGCGCCATAGAATTTTATTTTGTAGATATGTAAAACAGCTGTCATAGATAGTAAAAAGGTGGAACGCTTCCAATTGTCATTTGTTAGGTACTCCACCTTGGATTGGATCACATTCTATGTGACCCCCAACTCCAAAACATCAATTCCGTTTTTAGGTTTCACTTTCGGTGGTACTTCCGGTCTAAAAATGGTCGTAAAATATTTGGCGTGAAATTTGGAGGGGAGTCCTGGGGTTATTCTGGTCGATTAGTGAAAATAGGTTCAAAGACACCTATCCATAGTGCCCCACTTCAGGAAGCAAGTGATCGGTTAACGAGACTTAGCTAGTCTGATAGAGTTTTTTCTTGCGTTTTTTCATCTGTTTTCACAATGTCCAAAATTATACTCCTTCATACATTTAAACCCCTCTAAAGACAAAAATTAATCGAACATAGTTGACTTTGCCCGTCCTGAAATAAAGATTTAACGCAATTGTGTCGAGTTGAATTTTTAGTGAACATACTTTGCGATCTTGGCATGTTTTCTAAATCATAGGTTATTGCACTTTTTAAAATTGCCATAACTTGAGCAGAATCAATTTTATGCTGTAAAAAACCTATGTTAGGGTGGTCAAAGTCAATTGTGCCTAATTAATCTACCACGATTAAGTTCGGTGAGCTGGCAGGCCCCATGAGTTAAAATTAACGATTTATAAAAAAGGTATGTTTGGCCTATTAGCGGTTTTTGGGGGTTAACTGTACGAAGTA
>SCLF01160542.1:0-10274 GCA_004367975.1 Mesochordaeus erythrocephalus
CGAAAAGTGCGGACAATTGATTCTTCTCAAGTTATGGTAATTTAAGACTTCACAATAGGGGTTTTGGGGGGTTAACTGTAAAATGAGGACACTTATGGAAATTCCAGAACCAGATTCGGAACCGCAAGAACAAACTCTATCAGACTAGCTCTCTGGACAAATGTGTGTCAATTGTATTGTTCACTAGGGCAACGCTGCTACACGCCTATCCACAGTGCCCTCTACCCCTTTCAGGAAGCAAGGGATCGTTTAACGAGACTTAGCCAGTCTGATCGTTTTTTCTTGCGGTTCCGAATCTCTTTTCAGAATGTCCACAATTATACTCCTTCGTCCAGTTAACCCCCAAAACCCCCTATTTCACTTTTTAAAATTACCATAACTTGAGAAGAGTCATTTTACGGACTTTTGGTAATTTAAAACTTTGATCGTTAAGCCAAACTCTAACATATCATATTTTAAGGGTATTTGATAGTTTTTCTCATAGACCCGTTATAGACCCGTCAAAACTGTCATTTCGTGAAGTATGTCGGATTGGCTCGAAAGTGGGCTTCTTCGACGCATCATGACTCAAGCTTCATTTCTTCTCAGATGACCGACCCCAAATTCTTAACCCGTGACCCGTTATAGACCAAAAAGTGACAAAATCACGACTTTTCACTTTTCGACTTTATTATGATTTAGAAAACATGTCAAGATCGCAAAGTATGTTCACTAAAAAGTTTTTTTTCATGAAGTGAGTACAGACCCAAAATTCTACAGTTTTTTTCTAATTAAGAAAATTCCATTTACAGTTGAGAAAATGGTATTCACTTTTAGAAAGCTCAGTTTGGCATTTTAAGGTAAAAAATACATTGTACGGCGCTAGCTTTGGAAAATACTGTGTGAAAACCAAAATAGATATTTTTAAAAGAGGTCTGCCGTTATATTGGCAATTGATTACTCTTTAATCACACAAATATTCAGAGCGATACCATCTATGGTTTTCGAGAAAACTGAACAAGAGAGACCCCGATGTCCAAATGAGCCAGGTGTGGTACCTTGTTAATAATAATATCAGTAAACTATAATTTACAAATAATTTACAACAAGTATCTACTTCTGCGCTAACATAGATATTCACTCCTAACATGTTATAACACAGACATTAACATTATTATATCCTATCTTGACCCTGTCGGCAGCATTTGATCATTGTCGCTGTTGAGCCGATCTTTACCACGGCATTAAATGATAAGTGAATTATTTAAGGATTTATTCGACTGCTTTAGCATATAAGTGGCCTACATCATTTTATGTAGGCATTTTTGGGATTGATCGAACCGCACGATGGGAACGATAAAGAATAATAAATTGTGCAGAGATAAATATACATTTTAGCTGGTAATCGTTCGCTTAATTGTGTACGCTACACGAGCATTCAATGACCGGCTAAAATTATTGTTATCAGAGGCAAGAAAGGGCACATAGTGGCTTGACATTTGCTTCAAATTTGCCTCTGACAAATGAATAGTTATTGGCTGCTTGAAATAAATTAATATCGTTGTTGTTCGGAACCATTCGTCTGCGTCGGCGATGGCTGTTGTGTTGCTTGGGAGTACTGTTGCATCTAATAATATAATATATATAATAATTTTGGTACCAAATAATGTGCACATGAAGCTCCTAAATTTCTAACACAAAATTGTAAACATAAAATTCTAAATAAAATTGTAAACAAAATTGTAAACAAAATTGTAAACAAAATTCTAAACAAAATTCTAAACAAAATTCTAAACAAAATTCTAAACTAAATTCTAAACTAAATTCTAAACAAAATTCTAAACAAAATTCTAAACAAAATTCTAAACTAAATTCTAAACAAAATTCTAAACAAAATTCTAAACATAAAATGCTAAACATAAAATTCTAAACATAAAATATAAAATTGTAAACATATTCAACGACAGGTTAGTAGTATACCTGGAGAGCAAGCGCAGCATAGGTAGGATCAATGATGCCAGCTCCGGCGACTGGAAAAAAACGTTTACTTAACCTATCATGGTCAGTTGAAGACTCACCTTGAGTCTGTTGCAATTGGAACATTTGTGGATTAAATATTTGCGGATATCCAGCATAGGCCAGCTGTATCCTGAATAGTTGGAGTTAGGTCACATCAAACACAAAAACAAGACAACTGCTAAATAAACTACAAAAATAACGCAACAATAATTTCCACCTACCGAGTCTGTTTCCACTACCGCGTTGGGCGACTGTAACCATTAAGTACCTTTCATGTTAACCAGTAGATACCACACTTTCCCCATTTGGCGATCCTGGTCTCTCTTTCTCAAGTTTCTCGAAAACCATACATCGGCTCGTTTGGAATTTTTGCGTGATTAACTTTTCCATTGCCGATTTAATGGTAAGTCTCTTTTTAAGATATCTGTTGGTTTTAATACAGTATTTTCCAAACAAAGCGTTGTACAAAGTTTATTTTTACCTTTAAATGTCATTTTATCGGCTATAAATGGTATCTTGGAATTTTTGTTCAGTACCGAACACATGAAAACGAAATACTAACGTTTAGCAACTTTAAGTAGTTTAATACGCCGAAAACTGTATTTTCTATATTTCTCTTTCTCTCCGAGAGAAATTAAACCTCTCTTATGTTATGCCGTGTATCTCGAGAATACCGTGTTTTTAATGACATTCCTACGCGAGATAGCTAAGGCTTTAATATTTGAGTATATCTATTTGATTTGGAGGTTTGTGTTCAAACCGCGTCGCATTATCTATCTGCAATTACCTAGCTAACCTATTAATTTCTCTAATCTGAAATTCTATCTGTACATTGAGCAAACGTGTGTGGATCAGAAGGAAATAACAAAATATTATATTCCTTGGAACACTTGTTACGAAGAAAGAATATACAGGGTGCGCTTAGAGAGAAACGGGATATTGTCCCCGAATTCGTCGCTGCTAGTAGACTAATTTTCAAAGTAAATAGATATATGTAATGATTGAGGCCTTGTCTATCTAACGCTAAAAAATAATTAATAAATATTAAGCCGTTCTCGAAATAAGTGTTAAAATCATGTACCACCTGGAGAGAAACAAATAGAGAGAATATTCAGTTCTCGGGGTATTACTCTAAGTAATTTTTATTACTTTTTTCATGAATTTCATCAATATTGCAAGATACAGCTTTTTCTTTAACTCAGAAATCCGATTACAACTGAGAAAATGGCGCTCAGCTTAGAAACTACTGTACAAAATCCAGATATTCAGTTAAATCCGTATGCTTTGGAACGAGAAATACCGTTAAATCGGCAATGAGTTAATCTTTAAGCATGCAATATTTCAATACAGTACAATGGATAGTTTTCGAAAAAATTCGAGTAATAACTCGATCGTCTAATAAGGCAGGTGTGGTAACCACTCAAAGAACGAAAAATGGTATCTACTAGCTAATGAGATTAATATCCATATCACAGGGTTCTCTCGAATCATTCACATTCTACCCGCCTCCGTATTCCCTTTCGTCGACCTCCTGTCATTCCTTGTGGGTTAATCATTGTACAATATAAGAATATTTTTTAAGTATGGTCTGTAAATTTACCAGACCAAAAAGGCTTTTGGCTTTCTCAAAGGTTGAACTTATATTTCAATCCAAATTTTGTCAGTGTTTTTCCCTTCTATCATTGTTGTTATAGACAAAAATGACTATCTTATCATACACTGAAGCAGTGTCGTTTTTTGCAGAAATTCAACAGTTTGCTAACTACGACTCCAATAATTTTAACCGGAGGAACTTAGCTTAAACTTATTATTTTTCTTTGCGTACCATTGGAAAACAATTACGTTCTTATATTACATAGAAATTTTTTATTGAATATATGGTGAACCCGTCGAAATTTTTCCAAAATCGTCTCGTCTGTTTCGTAGTTAGCGAATAGGTAACAAATAATTACTTTGGCATATAGCTCCCTCGTTCAAAATTCCAACGGAGAACATTGTTACGTTTTGGCTTGCGATGGAAAAGAAGAGCGGTGGACATTTTGTCCCTAAACGGTGCCCACTGGTTAAGGGCGACGAGTTTACACTACGGGATATTAATTTTGGTCTAATGCTTAGCAATTATATTAACTTATGTATACTAAATGTTTTGCTGTGTCGTATGATTCATGCTTTTTCCCGTTATGATGCTCTCTTCTGTGTGTTGGATGAGGATGGAGGGTCGCCCTTCCCTCAACGCTTTCCTCTATTAAGAACGGGGCGATCCTCCGTCTTCTTCCGACATGCGGAGGGGACTCCAATTTATACGGTTTCGTGACAAATTTCCCCCCGCTCTTATTCTCCATCTCAATTCCAAACGGAGTAATATTTTCCGTTGAAAATTGAACGAGGGAAGCTGTGCTATCTGGCTATTTAACGGTGTTAAAATTATATTTATATTGTTTACCCATAAAGTATGAAAAATCAGAATGTAACAGTTATACACGTGAAATTTCATTCAAATAATATGTTGGCGGTCAACTATATGGCTTGAAATCCAAAAGCTTCCAGGGTACCTAGCTTAATAACAGATATGTATTATTAGTGATTTTTTGTAATTAATTGTTATCTATTCGTTTACAAACACGCCCATAATATAAGCTGTACCTATCCCAATGACAGTTATGTATTATTTGATACCCGTTCGTTATTATTCTTCGTATATCTGTACAAACTTTCTCTTTTCAAAATTTAGCATTTCAATCGATATTTATCCGATCGGTATTTCTCTAATGTTGAGTTTTATCCGGAAATTGTCACAATTATATATTTATAAACCCATATGGATGGAAGATTTTATGGAGATAGGCGAAGTACTTGCAAGTGAATATAATTACGAAACAAAAGAGACGATATTGGAGAAAATTTGGACAGGTTCACCATAAATTCAATAAAAAATACTTATGTACAATATAATAACGTATTTTTTTTCTATGCCAACAGGGATACCCAAAGAACATTAATAAAATGAAGCTGAGTTATTGCGGTTAAAAGACTTGGAGTTGTTTACAGCGTGAGTCCATTATTTTGTTTCTATGCCAACATGGATACACAGAGAAAAATACTAAATTGAAAGCGAGTTCCCACCGTTAAAATTCTAGGAGCTGTAATTAGTAAACCGCTGGATTTCTACGAAAAACACGCGACAACGATTCAGTGTATATTCGATAAAAAATGATCTGTGGATCATAAAACCGCCATTCTTTTCTTTAACGACAATGATACAAAGTCAAAACACAAAATTTGGATTGAAAGAGAGGTCCGACCGCTGAGATAATGGCAGCTAAATTTTGCAAATAGCTTGGATTTTTACAAAAGGTGAGAAAACGCTATTGGTCTGCTAATTTTGTTTCAAAGTATTTGAAAACCCAGTAATAAGTTAAACTTCGAAGTAACAGCGTTTTGGACGCGTTTTGTCTCTACGCGGTATCCACTAGTTAACGGTTAGTCCTGCTGTGTCAATTGTTTGGGTGTGTGTAGTGGTCTGTATCAGTAGATATTATACTAGAATAAACTTAAAATATCGTATTTAGCCAGTCTTTTAAAAGTACACAATGAGTGACAGGAGGTCGATGAAAGGATATGATAGAATTATGAATACACAAGAAATTTAGGTGAAATTGAGTCGAATATAAAGTACCTTATATCAATTCTGCTGGAGCGACCACGAAATGGTTAACCCACATATCCAACTTAGAGTAAGAACGGAGAACTTCGTAATCGACCTACCAGAATCCGTTGAAAGCAGGAACCCTTAGCTATCTAACGCTGCAAATGTTATTAAAATATATTCATTAGTTTCCAAGGCAGATGGAAACGAAGAATTTGACTTTCGTCAAATGGTTCAACTACCCGATGGGTGTGTTATTCTTGACGAAAGTGGTTTCGACAAGAATAACAGCACTCTGAAAACGGGAGAGTTGCGAATAATGTCAAACCGTTTGGGTACAATTAGCAGGTCACGTCCAGTGAAAACAGAGTCGTGGGAGGTGCACTATGGATCACATCAACAGTTCTAGTCTACAAAGATGGTCAAATTGATCTTGGAAAGCACAAAAATCACTCATAAAGAGAAATCAAACAAAAAACGAGTAGCAACCTGATATTGAATAAAAAGTTTTTCTGTTAAAAACAGGTGGTTAAATGTAATAATCCAGCAATCCTTTTCTTTTTAACCCGCAGTGGCCCTGAATGGTTTTGGTTCACATAATATCTCCCAACTTTTTGATTTGGGTTTCGTTTAGGCTTGGTTTCGATTGACAACATGCCGTAAGGTAACCCAAATTTCCCATCTGAGTTAAAGAAATCCCAGCGATTATTGGCATTTTTTATCTCTAAATGTGAAATTTTGTCGAAAATTCGAGCGAGAACTACCTTCGAAACACAAGAACAGGGGTTCGAATCAAGTCGAAAACATATTTTTTTTTCAAAAACTTTGAACCAAATTGTTATCGGTATATGTATCCCAAATTTAATCTTAACTCACCCCTGTTGGAGTGCGGCTTGCTGATGATGCCCAATAAGACCAGGATATTGGAGCCGTGGGATACCCTGAACAGCCATTGGAATTTGGTACCCACCACCATTGAGTCCAGCTGAAATTTCATAATTATTTCTTAAATTATTGTTTTATCATTATCGTTTAATAAATTTTGTAATTAACAAATTTATATTTAAATCGTCGACAATATAGTTTTTCATTCTTTGTCCAGTTTTTTAAACCCTCTTGGCAAAAATTAGAGACATGTGGTTTTTCGACCACAAAAATGGACCAACATTCCTTATTTTCGGAATTTCTCTTATTGTCTTCATATTCGAGTTTGAATGAATTTGATTCGGTCCATTTTCAATAACTTCTCTAATTTACAGCGAAGTGGTTACAACGAGAGACGACGAAAATATAGAACGTCCAATCACAATCCCCAAAAACCGAATTGGCAAATAAGCGTGCAGTTTGAATAATATAACTTGAAAATAGTGGAAAAATCCCAAAATATTGATACAGACCAAGAAATAAGATGCACGAGAAACACAAGACCCACATTTTAATTAACACAAATTAACATTATAATTCCTATGACCACTGAATGTACAATTTTGCCAAACCGTTTTCCCTCATTTTTTTACAAGAGGGTTAAATGTATATAACAATTAAGATGAACAACGCATACATGCGGTCCGTTTAATGCTTAAACGGCATCGTCGACAATATAGTTTTCTATTCTTGGTCTAGTTTTTTGTATTTTAATGAACATAATTAGAATACAATAGAATCCTAGATAATGGAACTAACAATGAATAATAGAATTAATATAAATAGAAAGAACGTAATAGAATCTTCATATTAGAATAAAATATTGTGTTAAATAAAAGGAAGACTCGGGTATCAACACGTATTTATCAAATTGTTCAGACACTAACATTTGGGTATTAACGAGCTGAAGGTTAAGTACGAAATTCGAGTCTTACTTTGCATGACTCGGGGTTTAGCGCCTATATAGGCGAGGTTAACATTTGCCTTGCGGCCATCAATAATTGGATTTGGATCTTTACAGGCACGTGATGCGTCTTCCTTGTTCGCCATCGTCACCTAAATGGTTACAATTGAATTGGAATTTCCCTGTGAGTAAGACAGGGATGATAAAATCAACATTTGCTGACGATGTGACTAAGTTATCTACAGCAGTACCAGGGCTCATATAAAATGCAATTTAACCAACCATATCAAAGTGGCCAGATTTTTTCATTCCATTTTCTCCTAGCTAAAAAGTATTGGCGACGTTAACGCTGGACAGCAGCTGGAGACCCACCGGTCCTCTCCCAATCCTTAAAAGGGACAAAATGCGAATGAAAAAGCTGTACATAATGCATTTATTAAAAATCAATTAGTTTTAAATTTGACAAGCGGATAAGATCCGAGGTTACTGTATGTATTATTTCATACCTTAATTACGTAATTTTGGAACGATATTTGGAACACGAGTTTTTATTATCAGGACTATTACGCCCAACTAATACAAAATGTGTACACGTGTACTATAGGGAACTATTTGTTCCTAGGGTTAAACAAAATCTGAAACTCCAATCGCTTCATCTGTATGAATACATTAATGTGCATATTACAATACAATGACGTTCATACCCATATTAATTTATTTTACTGAACGACTAACATGGAGAACTAGAAATAACTGAAGGATACCCTATCCCATGGCAGGCATGATTTTGTCGGTCAGCAGATAATTCATCTCTAGTACTATACATATTATTGGTTCAGGTTTCAGATTTAATTGATTCAAATTAATTCAATTTGATTCCATTTGATTCAATTTGATTCCAATTCAATAATTTAATACTTACAAAACCGTAGCCACGACTTTTTCCAGTCTGTCGATCAGTGATTACGACGGCCTCCTCAATGTCGCCAAAAACGGCGAAATAGTTTCGGAGAGATTCATCCGTTGTGTGGTAGGGCAGTCCGCCGACAAAAATTTTGGTGAAGGTGGTGTCTTTTTGTTGCGGTCCAAGGGATGGTTGAGACATTATGTGGACTGGTTGGGGCGTCTCCACGCTTGGCTGATGTTCAATGGGGTCGATCAACTGAAATAAATGGATTAGTCCATTGTTTTACATTTACCCGACTAATGTCCCCCCCGGGTTTACCCGTCTAACATGTTATGACATTAGACAGGTTTTTTGTCATTTACATCATATAAATGGACAGAACAGACTCGCCTACCACATCGATTACTGGAGAACGATAAGATTTAACACTCGAAGGTCAACCACGCCAACCCTACTTTTTCTTAACTCCATTATGCTTGTTAAACACTTGGTTTTTAGTCTAAAATAAACCAACTACTAATGAGTATCAACGGGTTGCTAAATCGCAGAACAAAGTTAGCTACGCTAACCCTAATATGTTGCTTGTGGCAGAGCATGATTGCGCTATTTTTAGGAACCGTTACCATTTTGGGCGTTTTCGAAACTTAACAAAATTTAAAAAAACGGGTTATTACATTGACTAGCTCTAATATTGTGCGTGTGTCCGTTTCTAATTGCGAGCTACTTATTATAGTTAGAAGAACCTTGATCATATTGGTGCACAAGAGTTAAAACTAACCAATTATCTTTGTGGTAGGCGAGTGCGGTACGTCCCGTTTTAAGTGTCATCAAACGGTCCATTACTCCGGGAACATTATGGGCGAAAACTGATGAAACTCATTTATAGGATTGACTGCACAAAATGGTTGTAATGCTTAAAATTGTTTACTTGTTGGTCTTAGAACCTATAAATAGATCGATGACAAACCGTCAAATTCTTAAAAACCGTCAATTCTCCGTAATTTTCGATTGAATTTTGACAAAAACGAATTAGGGTAAATATTTTCACAAGAACCTAGTAAAGACTAGTTTCTTCATAAATACTGGACAATTTCTGGTGTACGTATTTAACCCGGACGATGAAATATGTGCCGTTCGTCACAGGTTTCCGTTAATCGGACCATATCTTCTGTTAGTGTGGTGCTACGCCGAATTTGCCATCCAGGCAAAAAAAAGAAAAATTGCGGAAAAAACTGGACAAATACTTCCCCTGTCGATATTTATCCGACCTAAAAATTTAATCGTACATAATGGTACGTAACTCTCAATATTCATACGTAAACTTTTTCAAGAAAAACGAAAATTATTTTGTGTCAAATGTCGGAGCTTATCCATGTTGCTACATAGATATTAACAAAATGCGTAGGCATAATACAGACAGATTTGGTGCAATACAATACCAGAACTAATTATGGTAAAGGAGTCGAAACTATAGGGAATACTCAGCACTAAATCAGCCCCAAATTTCCGTAGGCGGAATACGTCCACGTTTGGACAGAGGTAGAGGGAGATGTGCGGAACAATATGAGATAAAAGTACAAATTCTAATAAAGTGGTCGATAGTTATACCGAATAATAGTAAATCACTAGGCGGCTATTGAAAATAAGCCCATAAGTAGAAATAATACGGTAGTAAGTATACCCCATAAGGTCAGGAATGATCTAATTTGACCAAAAACATCTTAACTGTTAGTAACTTTATAGAAAATTGTATATTCGAACTGGCACCAAAATAGAGATCTAGAACTGAAATAATTAGTTTCAAGAGAGTGTGCCAAAAGCAGAAATTGCAGCGTATGGGTAGAACCATTCCGTCAACGTGCGGGTTAATTACATTTTCATTCACTAGATAGAAA
>SCLF01160653.1:0-10273 GCA_004367975.1 Mesochordaeus erythrocephalus
CAACCACGCCTAAGGCCTTAAAAACGCTAAAAACATGGTCCCTGGTATAAATTAGCCAATTAGGTGCCTGAGAGATATCTGTCATTGTTGTTCAACCTCCGATTTGTGATCAACAGCGCTAAACCACAAAGTAAGCAGCTTACGTCGATATTGGATATATATAATTTCTTCTATTCAGTCTCCTGTATGCCAAAACGGTTTATTTTTCGATCGAGCGAAAGCAGGAGATCGATCCGATGGAACATATGGATGGAGATCAGCTTATCAAAGGAAATGTCATTTACTAATTAGTTACCGTCTTAAATGTTGTTGCTACGTATATTAGTCTGCATTTAACGGTAGTGAGGGTAAATTTGGAGTCTGAAGAGGACAACCGATGCATATCGTATGGGCATGGTCAACCTTTCGAATTTTTTCTCGAAAAGCATACATTGTATCGTTTCGATATTTAGCAACGTCAAAGCGCAGTGTTGCATAAAGTATTTTTTACTAAAAATTATAATCCAATCCGCGGGCAGTATTTAAGATTTGGTGGTACCAAAATTTCAAGCAAATAATTCAATTGACCATTCCACACGCGATGCATCTGTTGTTATATTTACAGTAATATCTCTCATGCAACCTTTCGTGCACATGAGTGGTCAGCATCCCTTTGGTCGTTTTGTCCAACAACAAAATCGAATGATTTCCACCTCGAGAATTCTTGTATTTATTCCAATATTAGCTAAGGATATAAATAAATTGATATAAATTAGATATAAATAAGCTGCTTTTTTCGTCCAGATTGATTGCATGGTACGGCCACTTGCAATTGCGTTAGTTTGTTACTATTAATGGGGAAAATAACACACCGGTATTTACTTTCAGTAAATATACGGAATTTCTAACGTCAGCAATATTACTTCAAATTTGTGTATCCGCGTTATCAAACACTGTAACTGTACACACCTTACCAGAGTGGCCCCGCCCCCCCCCTCGAAACCGCTGTATGATCGGGTAATGAGACGTAGCCAGTCTGATAGAGTTTGTTCTTGCGGTTCCGAATCTATTTTCAGAGTGCCAAATTTCAGAGTGTCAAAAAGATAATTTTGTTTAAACGTTAATATTAACTCATGGGAGTATGGCAGGTCACCAAACTAAATCGTAGCAGATTAATAAGGTCCCTGGACATCCAACAAAAGTATCGAAGGCATACTGCGATTATTTGTTTTAAAGTAATGGACCTCGAATTACCGGCGTCGGTTTTGTAACTTTTTGAAAATTTGGGCTATAAATTCGTGGGCCTATAACTGCTCACGTGTTAAGAATTCGGGGTCGGTCCTCTGAGAAGAACTGGAGCTTGAGTCAATGCGCGTCCATTAAGCCCACTTTCGAGCTAATCCGGCATACTTCAGGAAATCACATTTGAACATGTTTTGGAATTCCCATTTTTGGGCAATAACTAGGTCACGTGTTAAGAATTCGGGGTCGCTCAAATGGGAAGAAATGTAGCTGTCATCCATGCACATCCAATGAGTCCAATTTCAGGGAAAATCGTACAGTTTGAAAAATTGAAATTTTATGGCAATACAATATTTCGCAACACGAATTATTAACACGTGACCTAGTTATTGCCCAAAAATGCGAATTCCAAAAAATGTTCAAATGTGATTTCCTGAAGTATGGCGGATTGGCTCGAAAGTGGGCTTAATGGACGCGCAATGACTCAAACTCCAGTTCTTATCAGAGGACCGACCCCGCATTCTTAACACGTGGAAGGTTATAGGCCCACAAAGTTATAGCCCAAATTTTCAAAAAGTTACAAAATCACGGTTTTTTTAGTTTTCGGTCTTATTATGATAACGTAATGTCCGGTTGAATATGGACATAAAATGATGTAATTGCGAAACCAAATAAAACCCAAGCTAAAACTTCATCTTCTTTAAGACGCCAGAATTTTTTTTTAAATTCTATCGTCATAAGTACGCATGAACCAGATTATGAACGAAGGCACATGTTTACACACATAATATGGGGAACGTACGGTTCACATGTGAAGTAATTGTGTTTCCATGGATTACTTTGAAATTAATTGTAAAATTTAAACGCGGTTATACCCTTGTGCATATCACAAACAATACATAGCCTGAAGCATAATCTCATATTCGTTCTGACGGAAAATTAAGTGGCGCTAAATGTGTGGGCGTTGGAGCGCCCTCATTCGACAGAGAGTTCGTAATTTAGGTTCCACTTGCCGTTTCTCTAATCTATCGTGTGCGTTAATCCAAGTATTGTGTACCGGCTCAGTGAATGATAAATTAAACTCTGAAGAGTGTAATATCTAGGTCGAATATGATAATTTTTGTTCAGATAGGAAAAAACTGGGGAAAATTGGGGAGGAATGAGAAAGTTTGCCGGCAGTATTCGTCAGACACATGCAGGAAATTATGGCCTGTTATGTTACCAAGCATTTACAAAGCTGCTGTCATAAAAACCCACATTGGAAAGCCTATAAATTAACCAAATTAACATGAATTAGAACTTGATCATAATTAATCCGATAATGCTGAAAATCTGTTAAAGGAGATGATTAGTTTCAATATTATTTTGCTAGCTACGTTTAGTTATTTACATTTATATTAATAAATTATTCTAAAAATATGGGATCCCCAGCCCCTCTTGGATAATTATCCCAATCAATCTTTTGGATTCGTATTCCCATCCCCTTTATAGATATTTAACTCATCCCGATCCCGTCCCCATACCCACGGTCTTGGCAAATCTCCGCAATCCTCACAACTACCCAGTAAGCAAAATTAAGTTATATTTCAACAAGAATAATGCGATCTAAGCGAATTAATGCGAATCAACAGCAATAGTCGTAGATTTTAGACGGCTCGAAAAAAAAGTCTACGACTGCCAATTTTATCCACATTATTGTAGGTGGAGCTAAACATGTTTGATCGTGTAAACTACGAATTGTCAGGAATTCTGGTTTGGATCTCGACTGAAATGTTATTATTTTAAGAGGACACTGCGGTTAGAATGCGACGATCAAGCCACGAGGGTCTAAATATAACTCAAGGTTGGAAATATGTATTTCATTTTATGATTCACATTCCGATTGGAAATAATATCTTAACTCATGGGCATCCCTTCTCGGGACATAACCCCTGTGCACCCTTTTTAGCCAATCATAAATTTTGTCTTCAAGTCGCTTTATCCAAGGGTAATGGGGAATGGGAAATATATAGTATGAAATAGAATTGGTTTACAAACATGTTGTTTGTATCCTTCAGTTTTCTAGCAGAGTAGGGCAGCTTACAATTACTTCTGGTAATACTTACCAGCTATATGTTGTCGGAAAAATGCGCCACTGCAATAAGTAATTTTCTATCAAATTGGAAACAAATTTTTATTTAATTTCTCGTGAAAATGAGATGTAATGTGATCACATTACTTATTTTCAGAAGAAATGATATATAAAATATCACACGTGATATAAAACTCAATATATTTTCCAACAGAATTAAATCGTCACAGAAGAATATCATTGCAGTCCATGTCTCACAGGCAACTAATCAACCCAGTTTGTCCAGCAACCTATTTGTAGAGCGGAAGTAACGCCGAAAGTGTTAGAAAACCGAAAATTGATTATTTTAAACGAGCAATCAGAACAAATTATGGCTCAAGAAGAAGTGCCAAAGACGCAGGCATTTGAGAAAAGTTCGAAATGGCGAAAGTCGCAGGCATTCGCTAAATATAGCTAAAAATTGAGATATTTGACCCGATTTTAGAATTATAAACAATTATAAACAATTATAAACAGACAGAAAAATCTGGGGTTGCAAAGCTAACCCTAGTTTTTCTGACCGATTTAACAACCGATATAATGACTCAAATAATGACTCATTGCTAACAGGCCTGCGACTTTGGGCAGTCCCCCTCAAGAAGATCTATGGTACTGTCTTCAAAAAATGTAAGTAGAAAATGGGGGAAACGCTATCATAAGAAGATTCACGTTTTTTCAATGTAAAACAGCTGTCTTAGATGGGAAAGCATTAAGGAGAATTTCCACACGGACACCTTGGCCGTACAGTGCGGATGTGGTGATTGTATGTACTTATCTATGGCTTTGGTATGTAGTTAGATTCCATTGGTGGCTGATACATGCTTTTTGGCAATTAGATTCATCCGACTCTTTCCCAGTGGACCAGGTTTCCCTAAAGACGTAAGACCAGTGCAGCTCGCGCATACATGGCATAGCTTGTATTTTCAAATGCCATGTATATTAGTGAATGATGCTCGGCAGACCTTGAAAACAGGCTCTGAGCCTCTCAATGTAGGAGAAGTACCTTGATACGCTATTTATTATATATAAGTTGAGATAATGCACGATTTTTTGTTTTAAATCCGATGCGATGAGATTTAATACGCGTGCTGGTTTAAATAGATACCTCTGCATTTTAAGAAATGTGGTAATCTGAATGTGGTAATCTGAAGCGAGACTCCCTACTGTTCAAGGAGGGAAAGCATATGCGCCGTATATCATGATTTAATATACGACAAGTAATAAATGTGTAATTCAAGTTTAAAGGAAGAGTAGCATTGAAAACAGAGTCACATTAGTATGTAGTCCCCAGGAAGAAGAATCACGAATGTATATAAATTTCGTTCCTCTACATCAGCTAAATAAACTTTAGCCACATTTATATTAACAGTTTTTTCTTCATTAGAATATTTCTGCAAACCAATTTCTGTGACAGGCGTCCGCTACTAGGCTTTCCCTTCTCCTCCCCCTCAAATTATTTTCTGTCATCCATTTTCACTGCAGGTCGGAACAACTGTTTTAAATGATTAAGGGACAAAAATTCGTTATTTCTATAACATAAAGCGTTTAATTGTGGTCCATCCAGATACACCATGTTTACGTGCGTAATAGTTAGCGAATTTCAAGATACGACGTTTCCAGTTTGTGGTATTGGGAACATCTGGATAGGTCATCATTTGCACATACCGTTTTTGAATATTGAATTATAGATTTGTTTTCAATTCCATACCATATTAAACAGAAATGGTGTATCATTTGCTCTGTGACGTGCTTATGTGAAACCCGATAACTCAGAAATTATTTTCTTCCTCATCAGGTGTTGTTGAATGCTCCACGTATCTAACTGTAATGTAACGTATGGAAATTATTTTTAACAAATAATAGACGCATTCAGATACATACAAAAACTGATATCCTCTATGGGTAAGTTTTTCAGTATTAGGCTCCGTTGGGCGCGGTATGACATATGGTAACATTTATACCGTCAGTTGTCGCTTTTAAGATATTAAGAAACAGTACTACCAACTCGTTCATGGTGTGAAATATATGGCGTCCGAACACCCAACTTGTCAGGCATTATAATTATGAATGTGTTGTTGCTAAATTCATTTTTCTAACAATTCCAGTATTTCATTGAGTCCGTGGACATGGTTCTACGTGATACTCATTGCCTATCGGCGAAACTTGTGTTAATCGAATTACGCGTATTGTGCAAAAATCCCCCGCCAGTTGGAACCGGATGTTTCCATTGCTTAATTGTACGGTTCGGTCTGCTTAATACTGCGAAATTGGTAATTGGCATGTTTTTGATGAGGGTTCCCGGCGACTTTTGCAGTTTATCTGGTTCTCCAAATCAGGACATTACAACTGTAGCAGCTAAAGTTATCATTATAGGCGACATTGTTTCTATTTTTGTTTCACTGTAGGAATGCTGTTTATTATGTTATAGTTGTTCAATAGTCACACGATGACTCTTAAAACCGAATTTTAGTATTACGCTTTAGTGGATTTAGGGGTTACTTATGTAGGCTATATTATCTTGAGATGTCGAGGAATAATTATGGCCTATACTCAATTGGATTAAACTCCAATACTTCAGCAGGGGAAGACTGGCATGTATTTGTTATTCGTAACTTCTCCATTGTTGAGAGTCAAAGTGCTAGTATGTCGCAAATAATAGTCCGATTGAAGACAGCTTATGATAGGGAACGGTGCGATATGGCCGGACATTCGACTATAAAGGATATAGAGTCCGATACACACAAGATAGGATTATTATTTTTACATATTCCTGCAGATTTTTTGATGCTACTTCTTCTGATATATGTTAATATATTTGCCATGAGTGAAAATCAATTCAATTCTGTGCAAGAATATGTAAACATTATATTTCTAACGTATCTGTAACAGGCACTGGGAGGATATAACTCGGCAATAATATGTAAACATTAATATTTCTAATGAATATTTAACAGATGCGGAAGGGTTTTACTTTCCGCAATTGATATCATGCTAATATACATTGTTATCACCGTTTGTTGACACGTCTTTAAGAGACGCGGAAAGGATTCAACTCTGTTTATGTAGATTGAATCTAAATACACGTACAACTTTTGATAGGATTAATTGCAATTGTAATTATGAATTCAAATAAACGTAGTGGCATTAGGTACATGTATTTGTAAATTTATACACAAATCATTTAACTAAGTCAACATAATTATCATCCACTTCTTCTGGAATATCTCCTGTACATTCTGAGAATCCTATACGATTAGCAACTTATTTCTTGTTCTACTGCACTAAATACGTATTGTAATTTTTTCCATGCAACACATACGAATTTAATACTATACACCACTCTAAACGTTAACGCACCAGATCGAGGTGAGAAAACGCGGTGCGTTTAGGTTTAGTCGGTGTGTTAAGGTTTAGTCAGGTGCGTTAATGTTTAATTTGGCGACAAATGAAAACTATTATGCCAAGATCCGAAAATATGAGTCTACTTTGGATACTTTTATCGGATTCCCAGGGGTTTGGTTAATCTCGCACAATTTACTTCGATCAGCTACCCCGCGAGAAAATAGTTTTCAAAGTCAGTATAAATTTGCATATTCCGATAACAGATTCGGAACCGCAAGGGAAAACTCTATAACATACCAAAAGTTGGTTAAATTATCAGTTGCATTTTGCAAGTAGTTTGCAGAAAAATGTTTGGCGATTTTTTTCTTCGAATGCCATTGATTTTTATCGGCAAAAAATACAATTTCTTTTTTTGCCTAATGATAAATGTTTTTTGGGCATTTTCTCAAAATGATTTAAATTTTCAAATGATACGCCGTATCATTAAAACAAAAATTCAAATAACGCGTTTTTATTGGATCTAGCAAAAATTGAGTGGTCAGCTACCATTTACGTGATTGGGCCTTTTAAATTGGACCTGTTAAATACATGTATTTGAATGGTACAACGTGTCCTGTCGTTTGAATCAGCTCACTGTCACTATAACAAACGGACAGTCAAAGTCGGATTTGAAGAAAATAAGAGAATTCCTAAAATAAAGAATGTTGGGCTGAAACGAGAAAATATTTATAATTTTTAAAATCTGTATAAATTTCCATATACCGATCACAGTAATAGTTTAAATCCCGACAACGAATCAGATCCATGGAAGTAGGGACTAAATAGCAAATTCCATATCACAAATTGTATTTTTCGCCATTAAAGGTGAAATAACGCGTTTTGATTGGATCGCTTAGTGGTGCGTTTAGGAAAAAGACGAAAATGTAGAAAAATCGGTGCGTTTAGGTTTAGGTGTGTTTAGAGTGGTGTATATGGCGTCTTCTCTACTATTATTTTCGCCAAGGTTTTAAAATTGTATCCACCAACTTTATAGTATTCCGGAACTAAGTCAGTGTGCCTTGCATCACATTCATGTGAACGGAAATGTTTCAGGTGATGTAGTAGCGCGTCCCTGGACATGTAATCCTGTAGCGTTCCAAAAACTGACGAACTCGGCGACATGATGAGGTACATCTAACTGGTCGCTGTCATCGGGTCGCCGTAATCAGAGATGCATTTGATACAAATTCTGGTTTAAAAGTATGTAGAAAACCGAAACACCTAAAAAGCTTGTAGGGCTTCGACCCAAGTCTTCCGCCACCGTTCTCTACTAAGTTTCGCAGAATTTTATTGTGGTTACCATTACTTTGGTCATTGTTACTAACTCGTTCAAATTTCTCACGGTTGTTTGGTTTTGGACCAAACAGTCCTCCAAATATATCAACTGTTTTCCGTAGGTGTTCTCTCAAACGTTGAGTCCATTAGCCACTGAAGTGTCCGGCGCATTTTCTACACACATTCACATTACCGAATTCATTCCCCACCGGTAATGTTCCAGTGAATCTTAAGGGTAGCTCATGATATATACGGCTTATCCCTTAAAGTTGGAAATTTATTTATCTATTATAATACAAATGTCATTCCTCGAGATTATCCGATTGTACTCAAAATTCGGTTTGCGAGAAAAAGAAAACAGCACCAACACGTATGGAATCCTGTATATTTATATGATGATCTGCCACAGAAACTGCCATCCGAAAATCCCATCGAAATAGATAAATCATGTAGTTTCACCAAAATGGTCAAAGTTCACTAGTAATGACTACAAGCTAAAGTAAATGCAAGCTGCCTTAATATGTAAGCAATCTGAGCTTCCCAAGCAGCTTGACTTGGAACAAAATCTATTGAAAAGTTAATACATCCAATGCCGTTATACCTTTAGGTAATATTGGAATAATAACAAGATTGGTTATTCTCGAGATGAAAGCTACTCGATTTGGTTTTCGACAAAAACGACCAAAAGTTGCCTGGGACTACGCGCAGGAGACTGTTTATATAATAAACTTTACAAAGTAATATCTGGTTCGGACAATTACTGGTTAACAATGCTTTAAAATTCCATATCAAAAATACTATCGGAAATGGAGGTCATAGGTAAATTCAGTGTACCATTAATCACATAAGTCATATGTTTAAGTACACATAAATAGGCGTGCGGGTTAAAATACGACCTTAAATCATTAATGTCTTGGAAATGATAAAGATATACTTAACCCAAATATGCCCTCTTTTCCCCGGACATGTCCTCTTTTTAGGTCGTGTCAGGGGCGTCCGGGTACTTTTTCTGAATTAGTCAAAATGTCCTCCTTTTCAAACGAGAATGAGCAAGTACGGTTATTGCTAATTCTAATTATTAATTCTATAGTTATTATAACCGCCTTGGCGCTTTAAACTCTGATTGGTTATATGATGAATGTACGTGTGGTGTGGTTGACTCAAAACCGATTCTGATTGGTCAAGTTGATTCGTCAAGTGAGTACTAGTTGAGCGACATTTTATAATATTTGAACACTAACGATAGAAGCTGACAAAAAGATAATTTAAAGGTATGAATTAAGCTATTATGTATTAAATAATCAAAAGAGGTAATTGAATGATCCGGAAACTTCGGTAACTCCTCTGCCCTATCATCGTCCACCAATTAAGTTCTGATTCGGGTTCCACACGATGATGTATATATCCTTGGTCGACTAACAACTAAGTGGTCAGCGATATAAAAGGTTTGTACCGATCTTGGGCACAGGCTATGCCATTTTCGATCTAATGTTTTAGCCCTAAAACACTGATTTTAACGGAATTCAAATATTCCGCTAAATTAATTAAACGTCTAAAGTAATGTGCCCAAGATAGATACCATAGCCGAAAATATGTATCGAAGTGTTGTCCTTAGAAAATTCGCCATCATCCACCTTACATCTGCTGTTTTATCGAGAATTTCCAAGCATGAGTTACTGCTATTTAAAAGCGTTAAACTAGGGCACATTTGTGGCCTATAACTGGGTTACGTGTTATGAATTGTATGACGCCGTATAATTTAGGATAGTCTGAGAACAGATTCTGAACCGGGCTTAGGGGGCCAGATATAAGGTTTCAAAAATGTCCGGATTTTGTCCGGATTTTGTCCGGCTTTTTCACCAACTGTTGAAAAAATTTTTTGATCGGGAACCGTGAAATTTTTTGATCGGGAACCAGGAATAATACAAGTGTCGCGAAATATATCCTCAGTGACGGAAAATATTTTTTGAAACAAGTAATAGCTAGCAATCTTAACCACATAACTAAATCCTGCTAGATTAATTAGGCCCCTGGGCATCCAATAAAGGCATCGAAAACATACTGCAATTATTTCCTTTACAGCTATGGACCTCGAAAGTCACATTGTCAAGATAGACACAATTGACGTTGACCCCCCTAACATAGGGTTTTTTTGCAGCTATTTTGAGTCAAATGTTTAGTGAACATACGTTGGGACCTTGGCCGAATTTCTGCGTCCGGGTTTTTGCAGCAGTGAAAAATTCGTGATTTTGTCACTTTTTGAAAATTTGTACCTTTTTTGGCCTA
>SCLF01160764.1:0-10272 GCA_004367975.1 Mesochordaeus erythrocephalus
CTGATAGGGTGACCAAACGTCCTCTTTGCACGTCCTGCCCGGGGCGTCCGATGGTTTTTTACTAATTATTAAAAATGTCCGGGTGTTCGCAGGACCATTAGGCATAACCGCCTTGGCTATTTAATTAGTACTAGCATTGTGATTTGGTGTCTTTCAGAATATTACCGACGGTCGCCTAGTCACGTGGTTGTATGATAGTCTCAAGAACGATTCTGATTGGTCAAGGGGGTACAAGTTTCGACACATTTTAAAATCTGTTATTTGAAGACCATACCATCGTAGCCGAGAATAACGGGTTATTTAAAGGTACTTATTATGTATTAAATAATCAAAACAGGTAATCGAATGATCAAAAGAGGGAATATCAGGGTGTAGAACCCGAATTTGAAGTTAATTCTAGACGAACGAATTCTACTCATTTATAAAAATATATCCTGGACTCATTAATTTTGTCAACCCCCTGAAGTATGGTGCAAGTAGTTGGTCATGAACTAGTTCATTCGGCATACAAGGGAATCTGTGCCATATCATCGTCGTCCAGGAATTGAGTTCAGATTCTCGAATCGTGCAATGTTCCAATCAGAGTTCTTACCGGCAATGGGGGAAGCGAGTATATTGGTTGATGACCTAGAAATAAAAATACATAAACCTTTTAAACCAAAAGATATTGTAATCGGTCGTAATGAAATTGACTTGGAAATAATTTACGTTAATGTTAATCGACCGATACAAGTCAAAATACAAAAATTGGTCGATCATTTTCCTGAGGTGGCCATTTTTTTGCTGACTGAGTTGGAGACGACTAAGTATGAATTGGATGAAAATAGAGTCATACCGTTAGGTTATAAGTTTAAATGTCATGACTATATAAAAATGGATGGTAAATGGGTAGTACTAAGTATGATTATGTACAAAAGCCATTTACATGACAAAATTAAACAAATAAAGATGCCACCACCATTCACCATGATAGTGTTCGATATAAACGAACATAAAATTAATATTACAACCTTTTATCGGCCCATCAAAGAGTACAGAATTTTGACAAAGTTATTTCGATCCAGAAAAAGGTGCCAGCGATAATCGCAGGAGACCTAAACGGAAACCTAAATAGAGCTCGGAACCCTTATGAACAATTATTCATCCCACAGATCAGAGGCCAGCTGTCGGATTACGACAATAAAATTGATGAACATACGTTTCACAAAATTTGTCGCGGGAATAAAATGTGTAGTTCAACAATTGACATTATGTTGGTCAAGAATCTAGAATGTAATAAATCACAATATACAGGCCAAACAATAATCTCAAATGATGGCCACGACATAGTGTTGCTGAAATTCAATATTCTAATAAAAAATATTCTAGGGGTAATAACATGCGATAAACGTCCGATTCTGGATAAGAAATTGTTTAGACATTTGGCGTTGAGCATGTATGACCAATTGGTAGAAATTTTAAAGCAAAAATCAATATATGACTAAATCGGACTAACTAATAACCTTGATGACAAAAAAGCGCGAAAAATTAATGGAAATTGCGTTAAGTATGATAGGGTGCATTACGCAGAATACCTTTTTGAATATATAGAAAATTTGGCTGGGCTATTGCAACCGGTTACTGCCAGTCAAATTCCAGTATTTAGCAATAACCGCGTAGTGTCAAGCAATACTAAGCAGCTGATCAATGTTATATGTGGAATGAATAGAGCTAAAAATAATGTAGATAACCCTATGACAGTCTTGAGATTAGATTTAGCGGTTGATAGAATAAGTAAAATACTGAGAACTAGTCAAACGCGTGATAAACGCCGATCATTCATTGTAAATCCGAATGAAGAGTTCTTTAGTCAATATGATTTTTTTGCACTTAACCGTAAATTGAACCCTAAGGACCGCATTAATGCTACATCAACTGAAAAATATAATGCTCAATTGTTGGCGGATGAGTTCATGAGGGTATATATGAAAATTATAGAACATACCACTAATTATATACCTACGTATGATATAACGAATTCACTGCCTACAATAGCGGAATTGGATAAATTCAGTTTTGAAAAGGACCTAATTGATCATTCTGAATATGATAGATACGCGAAAAGCTTTGACCAATGTATGGCCACACTCAGACCACATACTAGGGGATTGAATTCAAATACGAATGGTAACATTTTTAATAATTTACCAATGAAATTCAAACCATTAATATACAAAGCTTTGAAAGATTTTTTGCTGAAAGGCAAATTCTCCGATTTATTTCTGACAACACGATTTATACCTATATTAAAAAAAGGAGATATTTCTCAAATAAAAAATCGCCGTTTCTTGTCAATCGGTAGAACAGAACAACAACTATTAGGAAAAATTGTGGCATCTAGTCTCCAAAATTATTGTGAAAAAAAGGGTATTTTTGACGACTATCAATATGGCTTTAGAAAATATTCTGGCTGCGATATCGCAGTTGCAAGTCTAATACACGGAATAAGTAGGGTTAGTACTAGTTCGGTGGTGGTGGTGGTAGCTTTGGACCTTACTAACGCATTTTTTTGTGTAAAATACAACGTCATACGGGGATTGCTAAAAAAGCTATGTCAGAGTCAAACAATGATGTATTTCGAGTCCATGCTTAGAACTAGGGAAGGTTACGTCGTCAGCCAGGGAGTTAAATCTAAAAAATTTTCTTTACCACAGCAGGGCGTAATGCAAGGGGAGCCAACTAGCCCCCTGTTTTTTAATTTAGCCATTAATGGCTTTATAGAGAAATTAGCACCAAAAAATAAAACTTTTTGCCCATATCGTGGTGTCTCAGCGCAGTGCTACGCTGATGACAGCATAATCACTGTCTGGGACCCAGATATATCAAAGATCATGCACTTTCTTAATGAGGCACTGGGCATAACTAAAGAGTTTATGCTCAACTGTGGTTTTCAGATTAACCACAGCAAAACGAATGTGATGATCTGCGGAAACAAAAATAATAGGAAAAATTTACCGAAAATTTTGAAAACCGTTTTGGGCGATCTCAATGTCGGATCTGACATGAATATATTGGGGCTTAGAGTTAATAACGACCTGAAGTTTCAGCCTCAGATCGTGCATGTTTTGATTAGATTAAGATCACAGTTATTTGCAATAAAAAATTTAAAAAACTTAGGTACAAAAAAGCAGATACTAAAAATAGCTTTTGCGGGATCTTCCGGGTTATATACATACGGACTGGGAATTCAACCCCCTTGGACAAAAAATAACTACAAAAGAATCCAAACTGTTTTAAACACGCAACTAAGACTGATATTAGACATTCATGTCAATAAAGAAAATGGAATTTCACAAAAAAATTTGTTAAGAATTGCCAATTGGGCTCCTATACATTTGACACATCGGAAAATGGCAATGTGTACAGTCAACCGAATTGTGAAAAACAAAGGTCCTGCCTATTTATATAAATTACTGTGCAGAATGATCATATACAATGATGGGACGCAATATAATGGTAGATTAAGTAATAATAACATTAAATTTCATCACATGCTCGGTCGGGGACTGAGAACACCAACTATGTTGGATCATGACCCACTAAATAAGCGATTAAACTCTGAGAAAAATGTGTTTCCGGGTGTACATGGCAACTGGTTTAACGAGTTGCCAGATAGTATTAGGGAACATTTTGGGACTACTAGATTCGACGTGGAAGTCGCCCTACATTATAATACTTTCTGTTTTCATCGCATTGACATGAAAAGTTCTAAATGCTCGCACTGTAAAGAAAAAATTATAATCAGTAAGGCTAAACTTGGGGTCATGGTTGATAATATCATATCTTTGCTGAGTAAAAAATTAAATGAGGACACTGTGCTTAAATTTGACGATGACATGATCAGAACACTGGCCGACTTAGAACCTTTTTATTCCAGTAGTTACCAAGATATGGTGGAAGGGATTTATGACTAATTTATACTGATACAGGATTCGTCAAATAACAGCTGTACTTTTGGGAGATGTGATATATGTTAACGACCTCACAGGTTATCCTATAGTGTGACAATAATAGTAATACTAATAACCAATTCATACTAACAATTTAAACTGTAAACAACAGATAATCTAAGATTATTACTAACCTGGAAACTAACAAATCTAATAATTGTGCATTTATACTAGCATCGTGAGAAAATTTGCAGAGCTGATGGTATGATTACTAATCAGACTTGACAATTATTGCCAGAAAAAATAGTAAATAAGGTTGCGAGATCAATAATAATTTGATGTCGCAAACATTATTATGACAAATTGACCTTTCTATACTGATTATCTGAGTTCGTATTTACTTTTATGAACACAAATCCTTATATACTCAGATCATATAAAAGGAATTTGCTCTGAAATGGTTGTTTTGGACTCTCTACGTTTTAATGTAAAAAACAAAAATAATTACTTATACTGACATTTATAATACGAGTTCTAATATTGACAACTATATCACTGCCTTATGGGCCCTCTGATTATGCACGTGGGCTTTTCTTTTGAATTACTTATATTTTGCGTATGGTTTTATGTGATTGCCCATGTACTGACTATTTACTTCATTTGGTGGCCTTGACCTCGAATTCGAATTATGACCGGGAGACCTTGAGGTGGAATGTAGTTACCTGGAGTTCAACTCGAAGAAATGAGATAATGAATAAAGTTGATTCATCGTAGATAGTTCAATCCGGACTGTACACAATGATAATATGTGATGACACAACACTGAAATTAATATCAGAAAGGGGTACAATGGCAATATATAGCTTATCCTTAATATGACGACAATGGATTAAAATGGGTGTGTAAGACCAATTCGATAAAGCCAGGACTTCTTGATTGATTTGGAGGTAGTCGTTTGTTGAGAGTGATATTGTCCTTGTTCTAATGACTTAAATGCTGACGAAAAACTAAACTAATGAAGCTACGCTGGGAGGAAACGCTCTGACAAAAATTAAAAAAGAACGACTGAAAACCTAAAGAACGAACAACGAAGCCTTTATTATCCCAGATGCAAAACTGTAATCTTTACAAATATACAATTATGAAATGAAACAATAAATGCGGTATTGGAATCATTGATACATTTATTGATAAAATGCAGTGACTATAAAGCAGAAGTCAAATAAGCGAAATAATATGACCCGCAATTATCAGGTTCTATTGGGCTAATGGGTTCTAAATCTAAGGCAGCTTACTAATTAAAAATAATCTAATATTTCATACTTTTGCTATTTTTTTAACCAAAAGTTACATTTCGGATTGGAATGGCAGTAAAATACTTTTGTTTAATGGTATGGATACCATATGATACGGTGAGATCCCGCATCTCATTTCTGACTTTGCGAAAATTGAATGTGGGACCAACGAAATATAAGTCGAGCTGGGATTCAGATATTTGCAATGGGTGCCCAAGATGAACTAATTTATGGGGTAGAACTAAATCTGAATTATTAATAAGTACACCATCTAAATGCGTGAGATATCTAATGCAGTTTAGCAGTGCATGAAAACGCAGAATATTCGCATCGCAGCGGGAGTTCTGACAGCATATTTGGTTCTGATAGTGGTCGAACATTGAATCAGCCAAGCTGGATAAATGGCTGTTATCACACGTACTGAACAATAAGACTGTAAAAATCTATTGCTGATATGTTTGAATTACCTTTTATATATACGATCGTTCAGCTCGCATTGGTTTTGTAGGTATTGCAAAGTGCTGACCGCGATTATCTCGTCTGAGTCGGAGGCATTTGCGATGGTGGTACGGTGCCAGTTATTGACCAAATATTGCCAGTTTTTAGTCCCAAGCGTCAAATTTAGACTTCTAAGAACTTGTGCAGACCAGGGTTGGGTGGTACATAGGTCCAGGTTGAACTTGCTGTCCAAATTGTAGGATTTGCCAAAGAATAACGTAAGAACGCTGTGGATTTGATTGGAATATTGAAAATGTTGACTAATTTTTGCATCCTTATCATTCTGACAAATTTTAAGTGTCAAGTGGGTATTGGATTTACGCTCTAAGGTCTTGTTCATGGCATAATATGTCCCGTCCTCACCCATTGAGCCATCTAAAAAAATAATTTTGATTCAAATATAGGAGTAAAGTTGAAAATATTTAAAAACGGAAAATATTGGATTTAGGATATTAAATAACTCAATTGAGTATAATTTACCTAGGATAATATCATGTAGAATGGAAAGCACGGATGGCATTACCCATCGTTCGGGCAGATACTTGTCTCCAATGACGTAGTTTTTTAATGTAAATGTACAGTCTTCACAGTTGCAGTACAACGAACAATGTTCAGTTTGAACGCATAAAGTTTGACACATTAGGGCGACTTGTGACATTGCCTGTGCGGGCTGTTTGGCAATTTGCTCTAACCAATGGCTTGCAATGTCCATATCTTAAATTTAGAATGATAAGCTTAGGAAGAAATGTTGGAAATATTCTGTGCGTTTCGGTTATATTTTTTTTGTTTACAAGTTTCAATTTACAAATATATAGTTAGATGAATTTTTGGACTCTTTGATATATATGAATTTACTGAAACATAATAATGGTTCGACGGAGGAGGTATCAATAGTTAAGATCTAATTAAAAATAACAAAACAAAATGGAACCTGTAATCCCATTAATCTTAAGAAAATTAACAACTATTCAGCTGAAGGTCTTTTTTGGTCATGTTCAAGTAGAATTTTGGGACTCAAGTTGGGCAGCATTGACATTAGGGGGGACGTACCATTCCGGCTCCGGTCATGACCGTAAAGGGATTGATAATTAAGGAAAATTAAAAATTAAAAATAAAACATTTACCTATTTTCGTCAGCGATCGAATCACTCCCATTTGGCTCAATTCATGGGTGGGAAGATCAGCTTCGGCTGAGCACTCCAGTTCATGATCCACGACTGATTTTGGACCGTACTGGTCGTAGACGACTTTCTCGGGCGCGTTTGGAATCAAATTTGATGAAAATCGAAAACGTGGATCTGAGTACTTAAAGACGATTAATTACCATTGTCCGAGACGGCGGCGGAGCTCGGGTGGTGGCAGATCGTCCGTTGACATTTGACGCAAAATTGAAAGCCTTTTGGCCCGCACGGCTTCGCTGTTGTTTTCATAAATGGCCCAGGGGACTGTCAGAGTTCGACTGAGAATGACAAGACAGGGTACGATCTGAAAATAAGGGATTATTCCTGTTTTGTGTATGTTGGTTTTCTCTGAATTTGGGGCAGAATGACATTTAAAAATTAAGAAATGGATACTTTGAGAGGATTCTCGACATGGGGCTAACAATTTCGTTCTCTAATATATGAGGGTCCGTTTCGATACGACACGAAGTTCTGATCAAATGACTCTGGGGGTTAATAAATCTCTGAATTTTACGAAATATAATAATAAAGATTAGAATTCGGAGGATCAGGCTAAATTCGGAGCGGTGTCAGATCGTAGATCTGGACGAGTTGGTTCGATTTCGGTGCACTGTCAAGAATATATCCTGAAGAGGCATTAGTAGACGTGATTTTAGATATGAACGAGTTTGATTTGGGACAAATTTCGGGGAATCGAACTATTCACCGAATAGAATGAATTAAAATAAAAATGAGAAATTTCGAGAGAAATGTACCTCCCGCAGAATTGCCCGTGATTTACGTAGCCTTAGTATTTATCTCACTTTTTAATACAGACTGAATGTTAAATTTTGAATTTAGATGTGAATTACTTTAAGATATTTTACAGAAGAAGGTTCAGCATTCGGAGAAAAACCCGAATTGACTAATGTATGATACGTGGATTAGAAGGATGAAGATTTATGAATTACGATGATCCGTATTTGCAGTATTTACTCGCCCACCTCCGACGAATATGTTTTTTCAATTTAGAAGGCTCTAAGAATCGCTGCTGGACATATAAGGTATAATACAGTGACCTCTTGACATTAAGACAGTGACCTCTTGACATTAAGACTTAGAACTACATGATATTATGAGTCGGGGATGATCTATGTTTTGTGAATTAGTACTATAATGAGAGACGGCTTTCTAGGACCACATACGAATGGCAGGGGTTGATACAAATCAATTAAATAAGGTGAATTGATAGACTCTAATTAATTTAGGGAATTTGGTCTAAAATGATAATGATTGACTCACCTTGGCTCTGGAATTGATGCTGTAGGGATGAATAACTGCCCATAGTTTGTTTAATTCCCTGCAGTTAAAATAGCGAAAATCGTCCTCATAGTTGAGCCAGTCGGTCAATAAGTCTAACCCTTGCACACACTTACGAACGGTCGTCGCCAGGGGGGGCACGTCAAAATAAGATCGGACTTGATATATGGAGGCGTCATTTCCGGATAACTGCGTGATTATGCGCGCGCAAGTAGCCAAGCACTGAATACTTTGATAAGGGGGGATCAAAGGGGAAGAGTAATGGACTAAGCTTCAGGGTATAAAAAATGGAATAATAATTGGGACTTACAAGGAACTTGGTCTGCTTTGCGTCGTGTCTGAAGGAATGTAGAATATAGCGTTTCCAAGCATTGATACGTGCGATATCATTGTGATGTACGCCTTGAACTATGGACAGTAGTTCATTGCTTTCCCTGTAAATAGTTGAATTAATTTACTAGTGAGAAATATTCAGGGAGTTTTCTCCGAATGGGTACGTATAAAGCTAGAGCAAGAATTATACAGAAAAAACTCTAACACCCGATCATGACGGAATTAATTTACAGGTTCACGTGGACTTTAGTAAAGATTTTTACTCTGTTTGTTAATAATATTTAAATTCAAAACGCAAAATATAATATTTTAGAAAACTGTGAAAACGTACCCCTCTGGCTGGCTTCCCCTGTTCTTCTCTCATAAATAATAGTTACATTTGATTATACTAATTGAAATATACATAAAAGTAATTAGATGACAGTAAAGCTTTTTCTGATTTTACCAATAACTAATTATAAAACACAAAAATAAACATTAGAAAATCTAAAACTGTGAGTACGAATACAAATTAGTAATTTTATTAAACACTTCCCCGGTTGGTTTACTAATCTGTTGTCATAAATAATGGAGACGCTTAATCGAACTAAAATTGAACATATTTCATAAAAATTGGTGGATCAGGAGAACTAGAGGTATAGCCCATTTTTCAGACCATTTGGTCAGATAAATTTTATGGCAAGCAATGGATAGGTTGGAAAAATATTGTACCTGGTTGCGCTGTCATTTGACAGATTGAATTGAGCATTTAAAAAGTCCATTATAGATATTTTCTCAAGTTAGTAATCTCGGAATGAGAATACTAATTGCAGGAAGACCTTTTTCAAACCAGTAAATTCAGGGATTGCCTACGACATATGGCGGTGACCCAATTAAATGACCGCATTTAGCTCAATCCAGAATAGTCATGAGACCATCTGGATGATTATGGGGACACTCATCGGGTTTAGTTGACCTAGACAAAAATATTAACCAATCAGAAGCTTGGGGGCGGGAGTTTAATGTGCAGGAGGTGGCTTAGATCTAGAAATGAACTGTTGTAATTCGAATTTGATTGGGATTATAACATGCCGTTTGAGCGGATATTCCTGCAAAATATATTTTGGCTTGACAAAGCATATGGAATCTAATTTCAACATAAATGGTATAATTTTGATTTTGCTTTATTCATAATAAGAACGTAAAACGAACTCAAAAATAAAAACTTGCAAGGATGATGTTTTTCATGCCATTGTGAGCTATCGAAGTATTTTGAACAGGATTTCATTCATCCACAAATGGATGGGTGGGTTGGAAACATTCGCCACTGCAGGTCAGTAGAGCCAATGAATTTGTGAATAAATTTTCTGTAAGAGCACCATCGGCGACTTTTTGTGAGTAGAAGTCAACTATTCTTGGACAATCATTTTTGTTAAGGATAGCACAGGTGCCATTTTTTATTTCTAGGCCTAAAATATGTTTTTACGCTACAAATTTGAAATTTCAAAGTTTAGGCTTAACCTTCTAGCATTGCCATTCCGGTCTTGTCCTCGAGATTCCATGAATTCAGAGTGGCCAGGTTATTCCAGGTTGATGACAGAGTCACTGATAACTCATGAGTGACCTAAAAAATAATAATGAGGTCACTATAGCAGAGAATATTAACAATCGGAATTATTGTGGATAAGTATCGAATACAGCTGGCCTATGTAAATAAATAGTGGTTCGAAGGTGTAGCTGGTTTGTTAAATGAAGCAA
>SCLF01160875.1:0-10270 GCA_004367975.1 Mesochordaeus erythrocephalus
TGAAAATCAAATATTCTGCTAAATCATTTAAACATGTAAGATAGTGGGCCCAATATGAGTACAGCAGACCATTTAGGTATAGTTGGTCTTCCACGAATTTATATCGCTCTCAAACTTGTCCAACCTCCAGTTTGTGCTCAATAGCGCCAATAGTTAAAAATGTCGCCTTCATCTAAAATAGGATATAATGGTACGTAACTCTCAGTATTTATATATGCAGATTTGGAGGTAGATGGTTAGTATAAAGGTATAGGGAGATGAGCGGAAGAAGATGAGATATAAAGGTACCCATTCTGATAAAGTTGTCGATAGTTATACGGAATAGTAATATATTGCCCATAAGGTCAAGAATGACCTAATGTGACCGAAAACAGCTTAAATCTTAGTAACAATATAGAAAATAGCTTATTGGAACTATCCCTTATACCCATAATCAATAATTTAGAAACATTCATCTAGAGCTGAAAATAGGAGTTTAAACGGATGCCACTTTAGTGGAAATTGGCGAAGAAAGCAGTGCTCAAATTTGGCAGTGTGACTGTTAACTAACATGTTATTTTAGGTAATCGAAAATCTTTATACACGCATCCGTCACCACTTTTTCGGAAACATTGATCTTGCTTGTAATATTCGAGTGGATAGAAGACCAGGGAAGCCTCGAAATCCGCATCGTCCAGAGCTCTGCCAAGCTTGCGCTAACGGAAACTGTCGAATGAAGTAAAATCGATACTAATTTATGCGATATGAACGAATAATCAGAGGATTTTAGCAGTTTCAATTCCCATTCTCGCATGTATATATATACTTGCATGCAATAATAAATGGTTATATACACGCATTTAATTTCTATTACCAGTCAATTCACGTTTAACCATTGCAGCCCGCATCAATACCGAGTGTTAAACAATATTATGACACCCCCGTCAAAAGCATGCCCTACCCCATCAAGTGGGAAGTGATCGGTTAACAATACCTAGTGAGTCTGATAGAGCTTTTTCTTGCGGTTCTCAGAATGTCCAAAATTACACGGCTTCGTACAGTTAACCCCCTCCTAAAGACAGAACATGAAATAATCTATTTTTGAAAAACCATTAATTTTAACTCTTGGGGGCATGGTAGCTCAACGAAGTAAATCGTGCTAGATTAATTAGGCCCCTGGGCAACCGATAAGTGTATCAAAAACATGCATCAATTATTTCTTTTAAAGCTATTGACCTCGAAATTCAAATTGTTGAAATGGACAAATTTCCGGAGTTGTCTCGAATCGAATTTTTAGTGAACATATCCTTGTAGGCTATGATTTTATTAAATGAGATACTAAGATTTGCGAAAATATATGATAATTTTTTTTAATTTTCTTCGTCGTCAAGCAAAATTATTTCCTCCAACTCTTCGTTCAAAATGTCCAAGACTTGCTGTCGATCAACATATTTAGGGTCAATATCTGTTTTTTTTGAATTTTTGAAGGCCTGACTCATGAAAACCGTAATTTATTTAATTAATACACTTTAAAATTTTTTTCACTATTTTAACCACGGCCTGATCCTCTTTTCCCATTATTCAATCGAAATTCTCCGAGCCATTTTCGATATTGCATTTTCAGAGTTGCCAAAAGACCCAAATCACACATTTGAAGGTAACCTGTTGTACTTTTCGGAAACCTCAAATGCAATTTTGAGAAGGTTTTTCGACTTTGTGTGAAGAACAGTTATCGCATAAAATACCAACCTGGCGCTCCATTTCCCAACGAAATACAAACATATTCATCCAAGCTCGAGCGTTAGAATATAAAAGATGATTTTTAAATCCTTCGTTCCAAAAGAATCTTCGCGCCTTCTTTATTTTTGGAAACCAACTTTTGAAACCAAAATTTTCTCCATTATCGTTTGTACGAAACAAATTTTATGCGTTCCTTTTCATTTAGAAATTTGTGTCGTATTTTCTTGCTCACCTTCACAATACACGACAGTCAAAATCGGGCGGGGGTGGGTCATTTGCCCCAAACGCTGGAGTCCTATTTTTGATACCATCTTATAGAACTCGACGAGCTGAACATCTAGAAAAGTGAAAATTCCAGGATTATTTTCACTTATTCACTAGAGATTTGAATCCCTATCTTAAAGTAATTATTTGGAAATTGGTATTCCTTCAATAACTCTTCGCCTGAAAACTTTTCATTTCCTAATTTTTTTGCAATAAATTCCAGCATCAAATAAGTTAATTTTGTTGGGTCTTCAGTTTCTGTATATTCTGCTATTTTGATGACTAATTAATCTTCAAATAAGTCGAGAGATTCCTGATGCTTGCGTTTATTTCCGAGATTTGACATCGTTTGGCCTCCCCAATTCAATTAAACTCTCGGTTTAATTTTGTATCTCTGCTCTATTTTTGCAGACATTTCTATGGATTTAGAAATGCAGAAAGAAAAACAAAAAAATAGAAAAGAGAAAACTAGAATATTAAAAAATTGATTTTAATCGATTTTGCAAAAATGTTGTTAATTTAAAAAAAATGAAATATTGTGATATTTTAAAATGACCATAACTTGAGCAGAAACAATTGTACGCACTTTTGGTAATGTAAAACTTTGATCTTGAAGTCAAACCCTATAACAAATCAAATATTTAAGGGTATTTGATAGATTTCTCGGAGTCCCGTTGTGTAGTTGAGTCAACAAATGTGATTTCGGGAAGTATGTCCGATTAGCTCGACAGTGGACTTATTCAACACGCCATTACTCCAGCTACAATTATTCTCAAAGGACGGACCCCGAATTCTTAACACGTGACCCATCCCAAAATGGAATTAAAATTGATTCGGAAAACATGCCAAAATCACAAAGTATGTGACACAATGGACAACGCAGGGAAAGAAAAATCACGAATAGGACATAAACACGATATCCAAGGGAATGCACAGGAACGAGAAAAACACAGCTAAAGCACAAAATAGTACATAGAGCTCGTCGAGACGAATCTTGTGTTATGTAGCGTGCATGCCATATTGATTGCCACCGAAGATATGGGGAGGGGGAGCGAATTGGCCAAAATGGCTATTTTTCGAGATATGGTCGAGAAAGCACTCGAAAAAATGCACAAGTCCGAGTTTAACAGAATGAAAGAAAAATTGGCGAGATTGGACATCAGGTTCGGCAGCTTTGGTATGTTTGCGTGCTGGTTGGGTTGTTTTGAGCGTGGAATTACAAGCCCAAATTCATGTGCTTAAAAAATGACCTCTAGGCTGCCCCGTGTGGCGAAGTTGTTTTTATTAAATAATGACCCTGAAGGTGTTGGTTTGTGCATTTGGCCGTACTAGGTTTACTTATTTGGCGACAGGTTGGTGAATCGCTTATTATGTGCACAGTCCTAGCCAAGTGGTGGTAACATTGGATTCAATGTGGTATACTATCGAGCGCAGTTTAAACTCCTAGACATTGGATCAGAAAGCATAAAATTACAGATGGTCGATCAAGTCGCATTGAAAAGTGCGCTGGCCTTGTCTCTCCTCTTTCATCACTATCTGCCTGCCGTTCATATGCAAATCGAAAAGACAAGTGAAATACTGATATATGGCGTGCTAGTCCAAGTCTGGTGCCGCATTTGTAGAATTTGGTTGATATAGTGTTTTGGCGTGCTGGAAACGTTGTGCGTCAATGTCGGCTGCGAAAGATTGTTAGTGAGTCCATCAATGGCGGGAAAGATTGGTATTTGACAGTTGGTGTGGCCCACATTATGCGTTTACTTCGCAAAATGTGCATTATGCTCTTGGTTGGAGAATGTTTGTCGGTTTTCCGACCTTATGAATGAACGAATGGAGAAGGAACAATTATGGGACATTTGTAGGTCGCGGAAGAACGACAGTCCGAGAAAGAGCGACTTTAAGGGAGGTTTACGGGAGGTCTAAACTCGTAGGTGTCTGAGTCTGATTGGTTGAAATGGTTGGTTGAAATGATTGGTTGAAATGGTTCGAACGGTGCCCTGAGGTGATTTGCAGACCTACATAAAGAAGTGCGAATGGAGAAACGCTCTCATTTTTACCACAAAAGAGTTGGAGAGCCTAGTCAAGATTGTCGACGAGTATGTAAAGGCGTGGGAAGAACTCGCGGAAAAGGCGGAGGAGAAAACCTCGGCTTTCGTGGGGCGAATCACCAAATAAATATTCATTTCGCACGTAGTTCCGGATATCCGGAACTTATATGAATATTTCAACGGAGATTTCTCCGTGGATCGTATGAAAGTGGTCCTACCAAACATGATCGGCAAGGTGGACGAGGAGGAGGTGAAAGAAAAGGCCGAGAATGATATCGCACCACTCGTTAGACGAGTAGACGTGAACGAGACCTGGGTCGATTATTTAAAGAGGTTACAGGAGAAAGCGGGAAAGTTCTCCACGCACGACGACCACAAGAACCCTGCGTCCGATAGACAGTGACACGATCTTCCGTGCCGGGAAGGGGAGTTGCCAAGCTCTGGACGACGCGAGAAGCACAAAAAACAAAGTGCAGAAATAAGACAAATTACTGCCGGAGAGTTAACCACGGAAATACGGGAAAAGGCAGAGAGTACAGAGGCGATAGCACAAGCCTTCTCCGTAATGATGCAAGACGCGGCTGAATGCGAAGCATGGCTCGAGGCCAGAATCCTTAGGCTGGTGGAGCAAGTTGAAGAAATGAGGGCGAAGCGGGTGAGCGCCAGACACGAGAGAGGTCCCAAATGGGTGGCGGTAACAGAAGGACGGGTCAAGGCAAAGGGCCCAAGCGGTTCCGGCCGAGAACAACCACGGGTTAGCAAGAAAGTGGGAAAACGCACACCCGTGACACGTACCGCGAGTCCATGTTATGACTATGGCTTATATGGCCACGAGGCCAAAGACTGCAAGGGATGCGGCATGAGATGCTTCATCAGCGCAAATTTCAACCAAAATCACAAAAAAACTAAGTTTGGGTGCACTTACGGCTAAAGCTGTACCCGAAAAGACGGTCTGCCGCCTTTCTAAAGGCACCAGTAATTTTTTTGTGAAATCGATACGTGGGCCGAAGTTAGTATTCTACCAGTGAAGCTACGAACTACGGAACAAAGATTGGCAATGGATAGTAGCTCCATCCGGGTAACGGCCTACAACGTGGAAGAGATAGCAACCCTGGGTCAAGTGCGTCTGGATGTCGGGTTTTGCAACAGAGGGGAGAACAGAGACCAAACCTTCCTGGTGGCAAAGAACTCAGTAGTCCCCATCATTGGAACCCATATTCTGTTTGTAGTGGACTGTGAAAGTTCGCGATGGAGCTGGAGAAAGAAAAGGTGTATACAAGGGGAGTAGGTACCCAGCTATATAACACAATATCAGCAGGAGTCAAGATGCTATACGACTTCAAGATAAAGACGAGCAAGTATAACCGGGCAATCCGTGTTTTAAACAATATCACTGTGAAGCCGCATAGTGAAACTATTGTACCAGCAACGGTGGGGCTACCACCGTCCACCCACTATTTCATAGTGGAGGCTCGAGATACTGCAGGAGCTGGAAAAATACCAAACATATTAAATAAGCCACTATATAGATGTGACAAAGACGAGTTGAAGGTAGTGCGAGCACACTATAAGGTAATAGCGAAACGCCCCGTATGCAAGGACGAGAAAACATAAGGGTATCGTATATCCCATTGTTGACGTGGCACAGCCTACCTGTAAGGAATTTGAAGGAGGATGGCGAATATGCTTGCATGGCCAAACATATGTTCAGCTGCTAAAATTGGTGCAAGAGATGACATGTTGATCGAAAGAATTTGCTTGGGATAGCGCGACAAAATGTTTAGTCGTATAGTGGAATTTGCCAAGGCAAATGATAGATTTACGGTGTTCACCCAAGACGAGAAGACATATATGCCGATACTATAGAAGCCCCCAACAGCTCTTCCAGTGACACAAAGGACAACACAGAGGAAAGAAAAATCACGAATAGGGCATAAAGACGACAATGGATACTTTTGGTGAAAAAACCACTAAAAATGAAAATGTTTGGTGGGGGTATTATACACCAAGGGACTGCACATGAACGAGAGAAACACAGCTAGAGCACGAAATAGAACAATAGAGAAAAAAATGTTGATGAACGCCGTGTAAATACACTAATAAATGGAAAACGTTGTCAAACACGGTTCTAGCCCACTGAGGAAAAACTAGCTAATAAACCGCCCAATTTTATGCTAGTTCGATAGAGCTCGTCCAGACGAATCTTGTTTTAAGTAGCATGCATGCCATATTCATTGACACCGATGATATGGGGGGGGGGTTGGCAAAAATGGCTATTTTCCGAGATATGCACAAGGCCAAGTTTAACCGAATGAAAGAAAATTGGCGAGATTGAACACCAAGTTCGGCAGCTATGCAGAAAAAAAAAATTCAAAATTCCGTTGGTTTGGGATGTTTGCGTGCTGGTTGGGTTATTTTGAGTGTGGAATTGGAAGCCCACATTCATGTACTTAAAAAATGACCTCTAGGCTACCACGTGTGGCGAAGTTGTTTTTATTAATGAATGACCCTGAAGGTGTTGGTTTGTGGATTTAACCAGTGTAAGTTTTCTTATTTTACGACGGGTTGGTTAATCGCTTATTATGTGCACGGTCCTAGCCAAGTGGTGGTATACATTGGAGTCAATGTGGTATACTATCGAGCGCAGTTTAAGTTCCTAGACATTGGATCAGAAAACATATAATTTCGATCACGTCGCATTGAAAAGTGCGCTGGCCTTGTCTCTCCTACTTCATAACTATCTGCATACCGTTCATATGCAAATAGAAACGATAAATTAAATACTGATATATGGGGTGTTAGTCCAAGTCTGGTGCAGAATTTGGTTGATATAGTGTTCTGGCGTGCTAGAAATGTTGCGCGTCAATTTCGGCTGCGAAAGATGGTTAGTGAGTCGATCAATGTCGGGAAAGAAAGGTATTTGACAGTTCGAGCTCCATAGCTTTAAAATAAATAATCACAGTATTTTTTCGATACCATATCTGGCTCAGTAAGTCTCGTTAACGGATCACTTCCCACTTGAAGGGGTAGGGGAGGGGCGCTTTTGACAGGGGTGTAGGCTCATAATAAAAACTTAGGGCATACACAATATAAATACATATACAGTTGGGTGGTAAATGGTGATGGATTAGGGACCAATTAAAAGTCTTAATTACTCGCCAACGCCTTCGATCGAACTTTAAACACAATGTCTATTAATCATTTAATAATGAACGAAGATTATTTATAGCGATTTTTGCGTTCAACAGAATTTTGTTCAGACAAAATATTTTATAATATTTTCATTTATAAAATACTAGTTCTAGCTATTTTTAAATAAGTGCAATTTGGACGATGTACTGATCGTATTTGATTTCTTGTGCTGAGTCAATATCAGATTTGACATCTTATAAATAAACAGTCAGTTTTTAGAATGTATATATTAATTTAGAATATTATTTTAGAACTTCACATTTCGCATTTATCAGTTGGTAGACTAGTCCGTTGTAGTTTGAAAGATTGCGTGTCGACTCACCCGTCGTGATTGATAAGTTTAATTGCAACTCATGAACACGCTAATTGTTGAAATTAATTAGGTAATTACGATTGATTCAGATTTATTTGGATCAGGTAAAAACATTCCAATTTTAGTTTTCTTCTGAAAGCAGCTCCAGTGACCCTAGGGTTTCAGAGCGTACGAAATAAACCTACGAGTGCACTTTTACCCACCCACTGTATAACCCAAATGTACCTTAATGGCTGGTTTTGATTTTTTCGCTTTTGACCACTTTTGTAAGCCTAAATTTAGGCATTTAAACACTGCAGGTAGAAAATGCATAACACTGCAGGTCCAAAATGCATAACATGCTATAGCGGAAACTTTTGTAACCTAATGGTTTGAATATGAAGTGTCTAAATGCCTAAATTTAGGCTTACAAAAGTGGTCCGTTGGATTTTTATTACTTTCATAAGGTAGTAAAAACCTGTCTAATTGGTGGGGAAATATTGTTTATGCGCTCTTCAAACAACTCCATTTAACCCGTTTCGAATACTTTTATTTTACTATGGTACTAAAATTTCTATTATTTGGGGAACTTTGCCCTGCCCAACTATTTATTGATAATAGTAACTAGACTCGGAACTTACATATCACCAGGTGACACGAAGGTAATATATGGATGAAGGAGCCTGCATGCTCATAATGTATTATGTGGGTGGGGCGGTAGTGACTGGAGACGGGAGCTTATTGAGACAGTGTAAGATCTCCTCTCACTACCGCCCCACCCACATAATACATTATGGGCATCCAGGCTCCTTCATCCATATATACAATGGTTACCCTAAAATTGTTCGATTTGAAGAGGTCACTCACGAGGCTTTAAATTCCACGCGCGGCGATTTTAGGTGCATGAAATTAAAGTCCATGCTAAATACTTTAAACCCAATATTTACAAATAATTTATTAATATATTTTAACATGCAAATTAGTGAACGTATTTTCGAAATAATATTGAAACCAGTTATCTTCAATCAGAGCATTTTCAATTTCATCGCATAGATTTTGGTCAAATTGTAGTTCAGATTGATTGGGAGCATTTATGAATTTTCCAATTTTGGTTTTTCTGAAAGCAGCTTGACAAATTTTTGCTTCCATATCATAATAGATTTCGGCAAAGCTTCCAGCAGCTGTCTTTTCGCCCATTTCAATTTTTGTGTTTCGTTCCAATTCACAGTCAATTAACCATTTGGAAACGAAGTGTCTGTACCTTTTCTTAGCAACAGCATTAGGCAAAAGGTCCAACGGTTGAATATATCTAAATTTTCATTCAATATGTATCTATATTTCTGACGAATACGGTCAGATGCAATTTTTCTGTGTCAGTTTTAGTCTCCCCATTCTTCAATTCATCGGCCAAAAATCTCTTAAATTTTATCAAGATCGTATTATACAATCGCGGTTTATAGACGGAAAATTTAGTTTTAGCATACCGAAATCTGTTCTGACTCATACTGCTCATTAATTCTGCTAATACTCAACTTATAAACCATGTACTCTTAGCATAAGATAACCAACCTCGCAATTGAGCTTATCAGACCAAGTGAAGTCTTCTAAAAGGCCCTTATCTAGAAGGCCCTTTTCTAGAAGGCCCTTTTTCTAAAAGGCCCTTATCATGCCCAGGGTATTGATGTACTCAATACGTCTGTGATTGAATTGATCGTTAAATCAAATGTGTTTACCATTTCTTAGCAAGATAATAGCAACGTAAGACTATTAGCAAAAGTTCCTACAGTCAATATTACCCAACAAACATGATTAATCTAAAAATAATTCGTTAATATAATTAGTGCGAAATATATAAAGTCTTAGCCGGTTTAAAATTTCGCTGTCGGATTAGAAATAGTAGGCTCATTCGGCAGCTTCACTTCTCAAAGGACCGACCCCGAATTCTGAACACGTGACCTAGTTATAGTCAAAAAATCACGAATGTTTCACTTTTCTATTTTGTTATGAAGAAAACATGTAAAGATCCCAAAATATGTTCACTAAAAATTCGACTCGAAACAACTGCGTACAAACTAAAGTTTTGGACGCTCATAGTCAATGTTGTCGATTTTGAACAACGTGAATTTCGAGGTCCATAACTTTAAAACAAATAACTAATTAATCCAGCACGATTTAGTTCGGTCAGCTGCCATGCTACAGGAGTTAAAATTAATTCGAACCAGATATCTAGGAAGTGATGTCATCACGTGTGTTAGAAATGGGACATTTATTGAATCTCGTAGTATCAGGTCGGTTCTTCGACTAAATTGGTATACTTTTTCATAACGGATTCGAACTTGTCTTTCGGTCGGTCAAATGGCATCATAGGTACACGCGATCTGAACAGAAAATTCAAAATCAGTTAAATATAAAGGTAATATTTATTTTTTATGGAAAAACCTGGCAAACTTTCCATGAATATTTAATACACATTGTGCAATGTTTAGAACTGGAACATGTGTGAACATCACTTTTTTTTTTAAATTGTTGTCTTTAAAACATCAGGGTCACGGAGGCACATATGATCAATAAGGGTTAAGTGTTTATGACAGCCACGTTTTTCACAATATTTATTATAACGTGAGAAGTTGGTAGATAGCCTGGAACTATTTGATAGTAATCGTTGGTGAGTAACGTATGGAGTCACACGCATGACATTTTCGCTCATTTTTGCATAAAAATGCGATTTTAAAGCACTAGACCGTATGCTGGGTCCGAT
>SCLF01160986.1:0-10269 GCA_004367975.1 Mesochordaeus erythrocephalus
AACAAGTGTAAATATTTATTTACCAAGGCTTTAAACTGTTGTTGATAACATTCCGGAGCGTCCTTATTAACCGATATGTCATCCATGACTTCTTCTAATCAATTATGATTCGTCGTGCTACCGGTGTTACTGACTGATATCGGGGACACGGTACACACCTTTTGCTTGGATACTTCCAACAATTCGCAGACAACCGAGCCCTTTTTAATGACCTGCTAGTTGTTGATGGAGACACGGTATACACCCTTTGCTCGGATACTTCCAACAATTCGCAGACAACCGAGCCCTTTTTAATGACCTACTACGTTGTTGACGTGTTCATAACTCGTATACGAAAGTATTCCTTGTCCCGCCCTAATTGCGGCCGGGAGACAAAACAGCTTTTGGGGTCCTTTGGTTTGACCCGCAACGTTAAGACTTTCTCCGTACGTGGTGGAATAACCTCGTCTGTTGTATCACTCAACAAGATTCGTTTTGCTTTCTGGTTCTCCGATTTTCTCGGACTTATTTGAGATAATACTGCCTTGTCATATGCTTTTTCTGTTGTCGGATACACTTCGGCAACGTGGTATCCATATTGAGTGAATGGAGACCACGAGCCGTTGTGGTCTCTTCATTCCACGTGACCAACCTACGCCCCTAACCCCTTAGTGACGTCATTTCACCAAGTTAGATTCATCTTACGTGACAATATGGTAGGACAGAACACTTAGCTATGTAAAGCTAAACGTTTCATTACAAATACTAAGGCGGTCTCGAGATAAAAGTGAAAATGTTGTAGCACCCAAAGAGAAATAGACCAAATATTAAGTTTTCGGGCTATTATACTACTTAAAGTTGCAAAAAGCTTTCTTTTTTCACGGGTTTGATAGACAGCCAAAATTCCAAGGTTCAATTTATTTTTAATTAATAAAATTCATTTCGGCTGAAAAAGTGGCTTGTAAAAATGGCATTCACTTTGACAACACTCAGTTTGGACGCTACTATACTAAATCCAAAAGGTATAGTTTGAATTGAAAAATCCTTGAACCTGTTAGATTGGCAATGAGTTAATCTTTAAGCATTCGAAATTTCCAAGCGATATAGTGTATCGGTTTTGAAAAAATGTGAATGAAAACTCGGTCGCCAAATAACGCAGTTTCGGCACCAGTAGATATTATTTTTATTTCCCAAGATTGATAAAAGTCGAACATTTAATTAAATTATTATGGTAATTTATATTTAATCAATTTTATATCTTAGTTTCTTGGTTTTCCCCGCTGAACAAAGTTTCCTTTAATTTACATCCTAAATTAGGGCCAACTATCAGATCAGCACTCTCAGACGTATCTGAGGCGGTACGATGCTCAGCTGCAGATGCATTCGAAGTATTACATAATAAACTAGGCATTCAAGCTATCGAAGAAATTATTCCACATTTGCTCGATCTTCTACAAGCCTCTGATGATGAAAAGAATCGAGCTCTTGATGGCCTTCGTAGAATTTTGGCATCAAAGGGACGCGCCGTTTTACCAGCTGTGTTGCCTAAATTAACCGAAAAACCTGTTAACACAGCAACTCTCTCATTCCTTGCTTCTGCAGCTGGTGAACACTTGTCACGTTATGTCGACCAAGTAATGGCGGCTTTAATTGGTTCGTTGGTGGATAATGAGTGTTCACTTTCGGTCTTAGAAGATTGTTCAATTCTTATTGAAGCGGTTGATGACGAGCACGGTGCTACCCTTTTACTCAGTGAAATTATTGAAGCCTCTAAATCTGATAATAGCATGACGAGGCAAGCTGCAGCTTGTCTACTACGCCTATTTACCGCAAAAACTACCGCCGATTATCAAGGGGCGTTGCGATCTTTTTATTAATTAAGTGGAGCGCTGTAGTTTTTTGAGCGCAAAAATGGCTAGGATTTTTGATGCTTGTCCTCCAGCTATTAGAATTTTAAATTGGTCATATAAGACCTATCCATGATTTCAGCCAAAGAAAATTAATGCTCTGTATTTCTCGTGTTATTAAAATATTCCAGGTTTAATGACATTATGTGTAGATTTCAAATTTGCCAATTCGTTAGTTATACAAAAACATTCGAATAGCGATTCGTGGTTTTACTAGTAAAACTGGATTTCAATAAGCCGTTTAAGAAGGCGTACTAAACAGTATATTGCATTATGTCGGTATAGTACGGTCATGCAATTTTAAGTTCTTAAATGTAATATTTTAATCTAAATTAATAACTTTATGTTGGTCGTGAACGCAAAAAAGAATATTACGGTGTATTATTCCGTGAGCTTATCCGCCTATTTACAGAGCCGACTGGTTCGCCTATTTTGGAAATTGCGTGGACTGCATTACAGCAAATGGTTAAAAAGTTTGATTCTGCAGAGCTTCAAACTCATTTATCTTCCGTCAGACAAGCATTATCATTTATCCGTAAAGAATGCGACTCGGACGGCCATTTGCCCGGTTTTGGTCTTGAAAAAAAGGGAATAAACTGTATTTTACCAATCTTCAAGGAGGGAATACTTGCAGGAAGTTCGGACACAAAAGAGTCTACTGCACTTTGCTTGCAAGAAGTTATTACCATGACCAAGCCTACTGCTCTAAAGCCATCTGTAATTGGTCTCGCTGGTCCACTAATTCGTGTTCTAGGTGACCGATATGGACCACAAGTCTGGGGTGCCTAATGTGAAAAACTACGGGAGACGTATATTAAAGTCGCAATATTGACCAGAAGACTTCATTTTCTGGAATTAATAGTTGGATAGGTAAATTATAAATTTTTTATATATAATCATTTATTGCAAGCTTTCGAACTTTGTCTTCAGGCTTTTTTGGAGTATTCTATGACTGAATTTTATGATTTTGTCAGTCATGAAATACTAAAAAAAAAGCCTCAGATGAACACTAAAAGGTTCGAAAACTTTCAATAAATTATTATAAAACAAAAATCTTAAAATTGTCATTATTGCTTTATCTTCATGTTTTTATTGTTTAATCAGCTCTTATTTGCGGATAGGATCTAGATAATACGAATAAAATTTTGAAGCTAAATTCATTTAGGGTGTCGGGAATTATCTAGTTATCACCCAAAATAAGTCAAATGTCCGTTGCTTCAAACTCTCGAGCTGCTTTTGAAACGAAATGGCCCAGCACTAAAGGCTTTCCTACCACAACTACAAACTACTTTCCTAAAAGCCACACACGACGATTCACGCGAAGTTCGAATCCGTGGCGCCGAAGCGCTCGGTAAATTGGCCGCTCATCATGTACGACTTGAACCCCTAGTGACGGAATTACGAAAGTCTCTGGCTGATTCTATAGAGGGAGGTGAATTCTTTGAAACCTATGCTCATGCATTGCGGCTGGTTTTAGAAAATGGCGGTAAGAAGATTTCGAATGACAGCAAGGAAGAAATTATTAAGCTTATGACAGAAGTGCTTGATTCAGAAGATAATCAAGCGCGATTATGTGCAGCCGGCGTTGTCGCTGCTACCATATGTTGTATGGAAGAACCTTGCTCGTTATTAGCACAATTTTTTAATATTTCTGGATCTGAGGAAGAAATGTCTTCAAAATTAACGATACTGGGTATTATTGTCAAGCTAAATAGCAGGTTGGTTATCGACAATTCTGCATTATTAAATTGTTTGATTATTGGTTCTAAATCCGATGTGCCAATAGTTATTGAAGGCCCAGTTCTAAAATTCCCTCTCCACAACGAGACTTAGTGGGTCTGATAGTTTTTCCTTGCGATTAAGAACTTGAAAATATTGATCTATAGCTGAAATCATGAGTTTCACGAGAGTGTGTCAAACGCACATTTTGCTGCGTAGGGGCAGGTCTATCCGTGCAGCTTGCGGGTTAAGTTTTATATTTCACGCCGATTGCCCTTTAGCTGAACATGGCAATTTGACAGTTCAAGTTTTATTGTATTATTGTCGTGGGCTAGCTTCACTTTTTATTTTGTGCTTTTTTGTATTTTATTCTCATCTTTTTTAGTTCCTCAACCGGTTCATTTTTCCCTTTAACTTCTGGTAGAGCGAGGGTAGTACTATTTCAGTTCGTTTATTGATTTTAAAATCAAATGTTGCTAATTGTTTCTGAAGTTCGTCGGTGTCCCATCGAGCAGGTCACCCCTTTCGCTAATCAATTTCCTGCTTTAAGCTTCCACCCTTAGTTTTATATTATTTATATCGTCGTATTTTACGACGGCGATTTAGAAATTAAGTATTTTCCCTCATTCACTTCCATAAATTTTATATTTCACGTCGATTTCCCTCTAGATAAACTCGGCAGTTTGACAATTCAAGTTGCCGTGTACACTTGTCATCGGAAAGCTTGACGTTTTCATTTAGCACCATTTCGTATGCCGTTCGCTGACATTTGTAATGATATGGGAAACAACTCTGCGCCGTGATTGTCAAATAAATTTTGACCATCCAAGCAATTAACCAGATTCCAGTACAGGCGTGTGCCTGTCGTTACACACATACACAACAGTGATCGGGCTGCGAACTTTTTTTTCAATTCATCTCATTTGATGTTAAACCATAAACTTCGACTCCGTTGATTGTTTGAAATATCATTTTTAGCTTTTGGAGTTTCGTCGTGGGACAAAAATCGGACGTCTTTACCAAATGTAAATGCATAGATAAAAAATATTAGTCCACAGTTGGACTGAGATGCATGTATTGTTGACACAAACGGGTGAGTCACTGCTGTGCCCTCTATTCGTTCATTTTATTGATGAAACCTTCCCATGTACTGTGTAAGGCCACTTTCGTTGCAGATATAAAACAGAATTCCTTTAGATAGAATTCCGTCTGAATTCCTTTAGATCGAATTCCGTCTGAATTCCTTCTGATCGTGTCCGAAAACACCGCAATCGAAGTATGGATTGTTTTAGTAACCACAGTTCCAATTATTACTATCAATATTACTTCCATCGCCAGGGCTATTATTCCAGTCCCCATTATTGATCTTATAATTGGCTTATCGTATTTGCATAACACGCGGGTTCTCATTCAATTTCAGTAGTTGATTTCCGAATTATGCAACCCTTCTGACTTTAAGAACAGAGGTTTCTGGGGTACAGACACCTTTCTCTGCTCCTTGTACATCTTGAAAACCAAATCTGATGAACGTTTTAAATACCGTCTTCCCATTCTATCTCGTTATTAATAATTCAAATTTCCTCGATTATTACTACGCTAATGTCTGCACTTTCCTTCGGTGTTTTGTGTTTTGTTTTGTTTAATTGGGCAGAAACTGTTTGTAATTGCCAGGTATGTGCTATTATCATAGGGGGACGTCAAGGGTGTGGTTTTGGCTTTTTACGTAGACATCTTGCGCAGAAATTGTATGCTCAGGAATGTCGTCCTTCATGCAACTCTTTATACATACAATGCCGTGAAAGATATTCACGTGAACATCGATCCTTCCTGATGTCCAGTGGACTCTACACGAAAACTATCTTGAATTCTTGATATTCCATTATTACACCATTTGTTCTATGTATAAGGATATTTATTTTCCGGTTTTTTTACGATTTGCGGGCAAGTCCCCGTAATTTTGTGTAATAAGATCCGCTAAAATTCGTGCAAAAAAACCATTTTAGTGATAAACCTTGTAAATTGAATTTCCCGTTGAATTGCCCCTTTCAGTGTCTTGTCAATTTGCGACCACTACCCACTTAGACTAATAGAAAGAGACTTGCCGGACTTCTATATTTTGTATTTTCATGTACATCCATATAACTTAACTTCATAATATACCCGAGTATAATATCCCTAATACTTTTGGAAAATGCTGGTGCTCTTCCATTGGATGAACATTTGATTTTCTAAACAAACTAGAAGGTCACCAATATTAACGCAAGTGAAGCAATTATTGATGTAATAGTTGTTTAATAGAAGTTTTCAGGGGAATAATTCAATTAACATGCCATCATTTCCGCCTGCTATTACTTCTTTGGTAGTCTTTAATTTGTTCACCTGGGTGTCAACTTTCTTAAAGCTTCCTCACTAGGCCTGTTCAAAAGCTTGTACTGTCCTTCACTAATTGATTCATTGTGTAACAGTTGTAAATTAAGCGCTTACGTACATCTTTATTTCGATAACGTCTCGAAATATTGGGTCTAGCCGTATTACGTCTTGCATAGATAATTTACCCGTAGACCAATTCCTGTAGTCCATTACCCCGTAGTCCAGTATAACCATATTTGTCTGCAATTTCAATCAAGTCTGCGGGCGAAACATATAGTTCGTTGGTTAGGGCCTCAATGCTTAGACTTCCTTGTCGGGGTGTAGTAACCAATTTTAACCCTCTAGCGATAGGTCCTCCTCTATCATCTCGTATGCGCTTATTTACCCCTTTTTGGCGGTTTGATTACCCAATGTTTTGGAAACGATGGTAGGAAATATCAATTATTCTGTAAGGTCCTATGTATCTTGTTATTGCGTTGCCAGTTTTTTGTAATACCATCATGTCGATTGAGTATGGTGTGTCTATGTTATTTGGTTTATGTTTTATTCGTTTCGATTTTTCACTTTCGATTATTTTTTAACCACTCGGATGCGATCCCTCTGGACGCGATGTGTTGTTAAAGAGAAAGCGAGATCCTTGGGGATAAATGGCTCCTAATGTCATGTGGGCCTCGATTAATTGGATGTACTATATCGTGACAGTCTGCCCCTTATATGATCATTTTTATATTTGTTGTGGAATTCGTCATTTCTACGGCGCCGTTTCTCTGTGGATATTATGGTATACAAGTGATATTATAAACAGCGACTAGCTTTTTCATGTGTGTATTATTGTAGTCCAGGCCGTTAGCTATGAAAAGCCGACTCGGGGATTCCGGGCGCGACAGTATGGTTTTCGGTATTTCTGGAACCACTACAGCACTATTAACGGTTAGGATAGGCCGCTAGTTTTTATATGGTGGGTTTGGCGTATCTGTGGGAACAGCTGATACGCGTTGAGGATGAAGATTCAGTTGCATTTTTTGGTAGAAATCGCATCTGCGCACAATCTTCGGGTTCTGGTTATTACGTTCATCTCTTCTCCCGATAAGCTGGATAGGGCGTCTTAGAGTGCCATTTTTCTGATCATACAAGTTCGACATCGTATCCTAAATCAGAAATCTCGGTCAGCCAGCTTGCATGTCTCTGTTTGTTAGGGCTGACCATCCGAGTTAAGCTTATACTTTCGAAGTGCGTTCGCGAAGTGAATCGTTTCCATAGCCGGTACGTCCTGTTCTGCTCAGTAGTATAACGGAAGGAAACAAGCTCTTTTTCCAGAACAAACAGGTTGTACTCTCCTGACTCATGTTCTTGGTATATTATTCTACGGGGAATAAAAAAAATAATGTGGATGTGTTCTCTTTATGGGAAAAATAATAAAAACACCCATCAATTGCCTTATCGCTAACGTCCGTTTCTAGTACCAGGTTGGAAGTGGCCAGGTCTGGTATAAATAGGTTTAGTGCCCGGTTTCTCATTCTCTCCTTTGTTGTCTGAGTTGCGATCTCTGCTTCCTGTCCACATAAACCTCCGACCTTTTATGTTCCGATATATCGCGTTTATTGGTTTTGTATATGGCCGCAAATTTCGGAATAAGGTCCCAATGATACGATAACAATCCAAAACGCTTTCGGGCTTCAACTGATGTACGTGGGCTCATCACCTGGAGGACTATACTTTTTAAAGGTTTCAGAGTTCCTTTTTCTATTATTAATGCGTAATGCATTCCTAAAGAGAGTTGCAGACTCTCTAGCATTTATTCCGGTTTTCGTATAGGCCAGCAAATCGTCAAGGTAACATAATAGGCGATCCATTACTCGTTGGAAGCTGGCTGGCCCGTTCTTTGGCCAAATTTGCATACGGGAGAATGTTAACTATCCGTGCTTTGTTTTTTACAACCAGTTTCTTTTTTGTGTCCTTCCTACACTCTTTCTGACGGAGGCCACTAACGGATAACAGTCAAACCCAGTTACATCGTTGAGCTTACGATAGTCTATCACCAAACGGTACGAACCGTCATGTTTCTTTACCAGTAAACACGGAGCGGATCATGGTGACGAATTTCCTCCATAACACCCTTGTCCGGGTGTTTCTGAATAATCCCTTTCATTCCAGCTCGCAAATAGAATTGGCTTCGGTATGATTGGGCAGTACTGGGCTGTCATTGCCCGTATGCACATTAATTTCCCCGTATACACATTTATCAGGCTAGGTTCCTCGCCTTTGTGTGCGAACAAGTGTAAATACTTTTTTACTAAGGTTTTGAACTGTTGCTGGTAACGTTACCGGACATTCTTGTCGAATACTAATCAGAATACACAAATGTGATTTCAGGAGTATGTTCGATTGGCTCGAAAGTGGGCTTATTCGACGCGTCATGACGCCAGCTTCAATTCTTCTCATAGTACCGACCCCGAACTGTTAACACGTTACCTAGTTACGAGTTGAAATTAACATTTATTCAAAAGAAGGTTGTTGGTTAATCGGACCATAACTTCTGTTAGAGTGGTGCTACGCTGAATTTGCTATCCAGGACCCCCTTAAACCCCACCCGGTTTTTTCAGAGAGGAAGTGGAGGCTAAAAATCGGAATTTTTGTATTTCGAATCGAGAAGCACACCAAATTGTTGCCCGAGACAAAAAAATTAAGTATCTTCACGAAATTACAGATACTTAGAAAATGACACTTTAAAACATCGAGCGGTACTTATAGACCGAATATTCTTTCAAACATTTTAGGATAACATTCGACCACAAATTTTGACCGGAAGTAAACCCAAAAAACGAAAACTTCGAAAATATAGGAGAACTTTTTGAATAGAAACGAAAAATAGTTTCGACCAAATGCACGCATTTTTATGAAAATCACATTCTAACGGACCTGCTCGAAGTTTATTCAACTTGTACATCACGTACGTGTTTTGAATAAAATTAAATCCATCAAACCGCGAACCCAACGCTTATTTTGTATATTTTCAATTAGACTTCCAACAGAGCCATTCATTATATCCACTTAATACATAGTAGAATGATATAACAACATAGAGTAAAGATATGTTTAGTCTTTCATATAGGTGAGCAGATAACATAAATAACCAGTTGGGGTGCGTACGAGATCTAAACGCCCAAAATCCACATTTTTAAGATCACTTCGGATAGTAATCTTGGGTAGCAGTTCCATCCAAATATGTGCAAGACAATTGTATTCGGAAATGATAGTTTGTGTGTTCATACGCATGTCAGCTGTATTAAATTAGTAAAAAAGCGCACCTACACTCTGATTTTTTAGCTGCACTTGCGATCGAAATTATGAACTAAGCCACGAACATTTAAAACCCATTGTAGGCGTTATGTAATATTTTCGGAACTCTTGAAAGGACTTATCATTCTACTAACATATTTACTAATATACTATGGCATACATACATTACCTAACCAGATCGTAACTGTTGTGAAGAAGGTTTTACAGATGAAGACTAACGATATTTTGGTAAAGCTAGCAAATTCGATATCATGGAGTCAAAACGAAAATGATGCGGCAAATGTTCAACTATTACCTTCAGTTATTCTCGGTGCTGGGCATGGATCAATGACAGTAAAGGTGTTTCTATGATATAAATTATGTGTATATTACTACTATTACACGTGCGTCTAATTCATGGGGGAATGGCAGCTCACCGAACTAAATTGTGCGAGATTTAGACCAGCAAGAAAAAACTATCGTTGACCAATCAGTTGCCCCCAGGACCCCTAGAGGGTTAGACGCACGTGTACTACACTAGTGTCTAAACCAGCCCCCCCCGGGTATATGGATTGCAGAACGTCGTTTAACGAGACTTAGCCGGTCTGATAGAGCTTTATTCTTGCGGTTCTTTCATCTCATTACAGAATGTCCGGAATTATACTCCTTCATATAGTTAACCCCCTTTAAAGATAAAAATAAGTCGAATAAAGTTGATTTGGACCGTCCTGAAATATAGTTTTAACGCAGTTGTTTCGAGTCAAATTTTTAGTGAACATACTTTGCGATCGTAATAAAATCGAAAAGTGAAAATTTCGTGTTTTTGTCACTTTTTGAATATGTGTACTTTTTTCGGTCCACTTTTTGGCCTATAACGGGTCACGTATTACGAATTCGGGGTCGGTTATCTGAGAAGAACTGAAGCTTGAGTCATAACGCGTCGAATAAGCCCACTTTCGAGCTAATTCGACATACTTCACGAAATGACAGTTTGGACTTAAATTCGCTCACTCCA
>SCLF01161097.1:0-10265 GCA_004367975.1 Mesochordaeus erythrocephalus
GTTTTCTAAATCGTAATAAAATCGAAAAGTGAAAAATTCGTCATTTTGTCACTTTTTGAAAATGTGTACCGTTTTCGGTCTGGTTTTTGGCCTATAACGGGTCACGTGTTACGAATTCGGGGCTCACTTTCGAGCCCATCCGACATACTTCACGAAATGACAGTTTTGACTTAAATTTGCTGACTCCAAATAACGGGTCTATGAGAAAATCTCTCAAATACCCTCAAAATTTGATATCTTATAGAGTTTGGCTTAACGATCAAAGTTTTACATTAAGAAAAGTGCGTACAATTGATTCTTCTCAAGTTATGGTCATTTAAGACTGCATAATAGGGGTTTTGGGGGGGGGGAGGTTAACTGTACGAAGGAGTATACATTTGGACATTCTGGAAATAGATTCGGACCTGCAATTACGTGGTCACAATTGTTTAATGATTAACATTTTATGATGCCTCTGATTTTACTTTGTAGTACAAGTTGTAAAGTGCACTGACCATTTCGAATCAAAATTTTCCGCTTACGGTGCGACCTCCGCATGGGTCCAAATATTGTCAGGATCAAAAGAATTGCTAAGTCAGGATGTACATTTGTATACTAAGGTCATTCTGTTTAAAATATGCTGTAGTTCTCGATTTTTAAGTATTCTGAAAATGGCTTCAAACATCTATGTCGAAGTTAGAAATTTAATCGTGAATTCTGATCGAGCTCTACCAAGTTTTAAGTAGAAAACGAAAATGTTGAAAGCATTATAATAGATGTTAAGAATAATATTTTTATCATCTTCCTGATTATTTAAAAGAATATTGGAACATTTGATGTCGCGATGAAGAAAATTCTTTTGATGGCAGTAGTTCAAACCATCCATTAATTGGTACATGAATAGCTTTATGTGGTCTTCCTCAAGTGTTACCAAACCCGACTCTAGAACGCCCATCAAGTCATGATCCATATAATCAAAAACCAGGTAAAAAGCACCCTGAAATATAGTTATGAAAAATATTATTAGGTTAATATCACCTTCCATTTTTTGTATTCGTCAATAATTAATTTATCGGAAACTATCTCGCGCAGCTTGATAATATTCTGATGATCATTCAACTGCCTTAAAATTTTTATCTCGCGCACTGTAGTTACTGGAAATCCTTCCTTTTCCTTTTCAAGTCGAACTTTTTTAAGGGCAACAATTTTGTTCGTTCGCTTTTCAGTAGCTTTAAAAACTTGTCCGAACGTTCCCTCCCCGATAACATCCCCAAGCTCGTATTTGTCAACGGACAGAGCTCCCCATTCATCCGAAGCCTCATTGTTTTCGTGAGCCCGTGGCCCGCAAATTTTCGGCTTTCTTATTGGTTGTGGCTGGCTAGCGGGGGTGTCGATAATTGGTTTAGGCAGCGGCATGTCCAACAGAGACTTAGATTTTTTTGTTTTATCTTCCTTTCGTTTGGAATACGATTTTGGCGTAGATTTTTCCCTTTCTAGCCGTCGCAGCCTATCATTCTCTGCATCTGAAGGTGACGGTACACTGGGCATCGGTAAGTCGGTCAAGCTTTTTCTTTCTCTAAACTAATTGTTAAGACAGTAATATCATTCAGTGTTCTCGAACGTCATATAAATCGACCTGTCGCAAAGACTTTGTTGGAATAATCAAACATAATGCAATGTCAAAAATTCCAGTAAGACTTTTATTTTCCGACAAATTAATAAGAACGTTATCAATATCCTAGGTTAAATCCCAAATTGATTGCAAGACATTGAAACATATTATAATATCTACATTATTATTATTATTATCTACAGTTGTATATATATTCAAATATTTTATGTCTTAAAAACAATTCATTTGAAATTTTAACAGATGTTCGAATACATATATTTATAACTGGAAATATTACATATCGAACAATATATTTGGGAACCTGAACACTTACGCTTCATTGGTCTCATGTTCCGGCTTATAGACTGGAATAGTTTTGTCAATCGTATATTTCATCTCATCCTTGGTACCATTTTGTTTCTTTTCTTCAGGTGGGGTTTCAACATGAGGTTTCTCGTCGATTGTTGGTGTGACATCAGCTGCTATTCCATTACCCCCATCAGTACAATCACTTGGTACTGATGTTTTACTCGATGAGTCAATTGTTTCAATGTTGGAAACGTCTTTCTCTGGCACGATCTCACCGGGAGACTGATTCTGAATAGCATGGACTGCTATGGGCTCAGCGCGAGGTGGTGAAAAGACCTTTTTCGGACTCGATGGTTCTCGTTCTTCCTCCTCGTCAGAATACTTTTTCTTTTTCTTCTTTTTCTTTTTACCTTTTTTGTTTTTTTTCTTCTTAGGGCGGGATTCAAATGAGTCACAAGAGTCAGACCGAGGGGAATTATTTTTAGAACGCATAAGACCACGAATACGGGCGTTTTCTATTTAACGGATACAAATATAATGTAATTTAAAGGTACCATACGATGTGCGAAATGGAGGGTATAGCTGTCTGCCGAAATTTAGCAGTAAGACCTATTCCTAAACTAACCGTGTGAAATAAGAAGGTAGTTTACACGGTAACAGATAAGTGACTGGCATCTGCTGATTAACTCGCCCACACCTTCGTGTTTATAGCTACATTTAATTTTTCTATTGTAGTTTCAGACTAGAAGTATCAACGCTAGTGCCAGCTAACAATCGAAATGTAGCCACATTTTTCGCGAGAAGATCTTTCGTGACAACTGTCTTTAAAATATTTAATTAAGGAATGCTGTCTTACTTAACCCTCGTGTAAAAAGCTGCCAATCTGTGGTTTTCGCCTCAATTTTTGATACGTGTAGAAAAGTTTATCAGTGTTTCTCTTGTTATTAAGATATTCCACTTCTAATGATATTTTCTAATATATTGAATTTATTTATCCTCCAATCAAAATAGCGCAAATATGTCTACGTCTAAACGATGGCGTTTCTTATGCAGATTAAAGAAGTAATAAACATTATCTGTTCGATACGATCACGCCATTTTAACAATTCCCACGGGACAAGGATACATATATTTATATGAATGAAAGACCCCAAACTGACTCCAATGGCTACATAATTGAGTTTATCACAGAGTAGTAAATATAGCTTATCACTCATAGTCGTTGCCACAGAATTTAAATGTTTAGAAGCGTTTTCGTTTATTTTTTTTACAAGAAGGTTAAAAAACATCACTTAGAGATTCGGTATATAATTTTCCTGCACAACTTTTGTGGAAATTTCGGATATAAAAAACGCAAAATGCATTGGAATCTTACAGATTTAAAATTGTTTTCGTACAAATAGTTCTCTATAGCATATGCCCAAACACGTATCTGGTGTTCTTAATTGGACTTGATAAAAAGTTGAAAATATTCTCCGGAATTTTAAAAGGGATAACCTGCTGGTTGGGACTTATCCGATTTGGAAATCAGATAATTCCGTAGATTTCACCCGAAATAGTGAGGGATGACCAGATTTAAATTATAATGTCAGGGAATGCAAGTAACTGAAATATACAAGTAGCAGATAAACTCGGACAGCTTTATTTTTAGTAACTATATAGACTACACCTGATGTGCATATAGGGGTCAACAAAAGGAGCACACAAGTTAAAAATTGGAAGTGTTCAATAGTAGATTGACGTTGTATATTAGATTAGTTATTTTTACCCGTTTCAAATTCATCATAATTATCCTTATATTTCTTTCTTTTTTCTGGTGTATAGGAGCGCCGTGGTCTTTTTCGTTCGAAAGATTTTGACCGGCTTCGAGATCTGGACCTGCGATGGTCTGGGGAATGCACACGACCGAACTTTATCGTGTTTTTTTTCTTGGGTTCTTCTCTAGGTGACGCACGGGATGAATGTGACGCCCCATATCTTCTCCTGGAAGAGTCTTCATATCGATCATAGCGAGAGTAATCTTTGGAATTTCGGTCGTCCCGTCCACGACGAGAAGAATGTCGATACTCACCTTCTGAAAACATAATGGATGGTATCCTTATTTCAAAGCGGATATTTTACTTGGAAGTACCAAACAATGCCAAAGGAACTTTAGTATCTTCAAATTGTGCAAGCTACCGATCAATATCGTCCCTGCCCACCCCCTGTAATGGGAACTGATAGCCTAACGAGCCTTAGTGAGTCTTATAGAGTTTTTTCCTGCGGTTACGAATCTGTTGTCAGAATATGCAAAAGTATACGGGGTCATACAGATAACTACCTCCTAAAAACAGAACGCGAAAAACTCCTGAGGGCCAGACAGCTGACCAAACTAAATAAAAGCATCGAGAACATACTGCGATTATTAATTTTAAAACTATGGACATCGACAAAATTGACTTTGAGCGTCCTAAACTTTAGTTTTTACGTATCGATTTCTAGTCGACGTTTTAGTGAACAGACTTTGGGATATTGGCATCTTTTTTAAACCATAACAAAATGGAAAAGTTAAAAATTCGTGGTTTCCTTTACTTGTTGAAAATTGGGGCTATAGCCATTTTTGGGCTATAAAATTGAAGCTAGAGTCATGATGCCACGAATAAGCCAACCTTCGAGTCAATCCGAAATAGTTCCCGAAATCACATTTGTGACTTCTACTAGCTATAACTGCATAACTGGTTAGGAATTTTGGGTCAATCCGATGATAAGAAATGAAGCTGACATCCTGAAAATATTGTGAAATTTTATGGCAACTAGAATGCAAGAATATGGTTTCGGGAAGTATGTCCAATTGGCTCGAAAGTGGGCTTATTCTACGCGTCATGACTCCAGCTTCAATTCCTCTCAAAGGACCGACCCCAAATTCTTAACAGTGACCTAGTTGTAGCCCAAAAATGAGATTTCTAAATTACACAATTTTCAACAAGTGATAAAAATCACGACTTTTCTATTTTGTTAGGATTTAGAAAAGATGCCAAGCTCCCAAAGTATATTCACTAAAAAACCGCAGTACGTTTTTGATGTATATATTGAATGCCCAGTGGGCACGATTTAGTTCGGTGACATGTTTTTTTATATGTCTTTATCACGTTGTCTTTAGGGGGGTTAACTGTATGACGCCGTATAATTTAGCATATTCTGAGAACAGATTCGGAACCGCAAGGAAAAACACTATGAGACTCACGAAGGCTCGTTAGGCTATCAGTTCCCACTTAAAGGGGTGGGGGTCGATACTGAAAGGGGTGTACTAGGTGATAATTCGCTCTCAATGATGTTTTTTCGCACAAATTCTTAACAAATTTACATCCTATTGTCGAAAGTGTTGTTGATAAGTTGGTAAAGTTGGACTATATCCATATGTCTACCTATGAGAACATTATGTTGACATAACTGATTATCCAAAAATACGCTTTTGAGTATGGTACTATATATAAGTATTGATACATAAATTTGAAAGACACGAATGTATCTATCTCCTTAGAAGTAGTTGGAGGTTTGATTGACCCCTACTGACCCCCTAAATTGGACTTGGTGTTATTTGGAAATATGTTTAGACTGGAAGTATCGGCTAAAACCCGGAGGTTGATTATTTTTAATCGCGAATCGCACCAAATTGTTGCCCGGGACAACTTCTAGTGGAAACTAACTTCAAAAATTTAAGCACCTACAGGTAACTAGGAAATGACACTATAAAAACATTAAGGTAGCTGAGCATAAGATAGGAAAATATCGTACTGAATTCCCCCCAGAAATTTTGACCCGAAGTGAACCTAAAAATAGAAAATTCGGCCTGGTCATAGTTAAGTCGACAAAAAAATGTCTTGTCAGGGCAACGTATTGGCTCGCCAACTAGATATATCTCTAATAAATACTAGATACAATTATGGTTATTGAATAAATATTGAAATAAGTCATAAAATGTCAAGCCCGAAAATTTGATTGTTCTCTAGTAATAATTAAAGGTAAAAGCAGTATGATTTTGAATAAAATTGGTTGAAAATAATTTCAACTCCTTTCCTTATTCTGGAGATGGAAGCTAATCAAAAGGTTTCTTGAGAGATTTATCACTCATACATTTACCACACTCGATAGTCTGTAGCGTGTCGATCGACACCAACCTAATGTCCACACACGCTATATTGTTTCACTAACACGTGTCGAATGACATTCTAAGGAAAATCGGCTGAAAATGTTAAAACGTTATTCTAGAAAACACGAGCGCCGTATTGCCGACCCCAAGTACGTGCAGGGTTAAAACTAAAATCTTCCAACTACTCCTGATTTGGGAATAATTTCGAACTAAAATATCAGTGTAAAAGTGATATTATCTTCATTGATAGATAACTTGTATAATCCAATAACGTTTTCATAATATAATTAATATGGTATATTTGGAGTTCCAGAGAGTAAAAGTCATAACGATTTTATTTCATTTCAACGTTATGATTTCGCGATGACGCGTATAAACGTGGGTTATATTTATGTCTAGCGAATCAAACGTCAGCAATCTAATTTCTCCTATACTAACTTGAAAGTTGAAATGGACATGCCCGAGGCGATATGGCTGTACCTACGCTAATTTTACATTACGAAGATTAGAGAAAAAGAGAAATAGTGACGAGGTTGAATATTTTGAACTCCCAAATGTTCCATTCAACTCTCAATAGATGAAATAGCTACTAAACTATAAAAGAAAAAAAACATAATCTACCTCTTTCCTAATTTAATTCTGCTTCCATTAAAGCCTGCACAAGAGCAACCCACGCCCTGCTTTCTATGTCTGATGTGAGATTTCTTATCCAGAAACAACTGTGACAGAATAACCATGCGAAGGAGGTATGAAGGAATCTCTATAGAACTAGACGTCTTTTATTAAAATGTATATAAACATTAGCGTCTCGTATTACGTACCCCCTTAGCCTACTAAACGTAATAAAACATACTAATTTAAATTCTCGAAAATTAAATTGAGGATTATGTACTAACCTGATGATGAATGACGACGTCTGTCAGACGGATAAACGCGTGTTATGCTAACTTTTCGCTCCTCTTTTTTCGATGGAGCATGATGATCATCTGAATCATCAGAAGTGACAACCCGCTTTAGCGAAATTGTGTTTGTTGTGGAAACAATAATCCGTTGATCCGAGTCACGTCGAGCATCTCGCGTTCTTGATTTCTTAATTATAATGTCACTATAACGTCGCTTTTTGCCAGTACTTCCGCTAAACAATTTTTACTAAAACGGTTATTATCCATAGATATTTTCTCACATCATTGACTATGCTGATTTAATTGTGATAGCTGACATTTAACGGTAATGAACCACAGTAAAACTTTACAGTGAAATGTAATTAGCCGTTATATAATATATGCTAGGAAAAATATTGCAGCCTAATCGACAGCTTAAAGTATTCAATGGTGTGAAAATATTTCAGGTGAAAAGTGTTCAATGTGAATTCGTTCATAAGATTTTATAAAAACGTGATAAAGGCTAGTAGGTTGCCTCTCAGGAGCGTAATTTTTTAGACGAAAACAATTGTCTATGCTGTAATGAAATCGTCTGACTGCTTTAGCGGTAGAAAAATTAATCTAACTGATATAATGAATTTTTCGTTTACACCATATATTAACTTACCCCTCTTGTAAAAAACTGACATGTGGAATTTTGAGCACAAAAGTGGTCACAATTTTTGATGCCAAGTTTAACCGATTATAAAAATCTATCAGATTGTAGTGATGTAATAAATCTTCATAAATTGTCTACTTATTAAAATATTTCCCTTTTAATGAATTTTTTGAGCTAGATTTGACTCATGAGATTACGTGAATCATTATAGGTTTGAGTCCCAGCGTGTATGCTCTTTATTGTATTAAACTTCTTGATTTTTAGGCTGTTTAAAAACTTTAATAAACAGTATATTTCATTATATCCATACAATTCCATGTTATTTCAATGGTGCAAGTCTACATATATGTATATGAATGATCCTGAAGTTACCCCAATCGGTAAAAAATTCATTTTGTCGAAGAGTTCACGAAGCGTTTTCACTTTTTTTTTTACAAGAGGGTTAAATCAGTAAATATGACAAACTTATGTGATTCTTCTTGCCAAGTTTATATCATTCCTAGGGAGTAATTGTTCGACCGTCCGATCTATTAAATTAGTACGCTCAAAATTATCCAACAAAACTCCGTAGTGAACGCATGTATTACGTTTCATATATTCTTGGGATTCTGGTAATTATATACTGCATAGTTTAAAAAGCAGAGAAATATTTTTTATATCGAGTTTCGGGCATTATTTGTTTGGATTTGAGTACTAATTTAATCTATAGATGGTAAATAAAAACTTGTTGCAATTTAAAGGGTAAACTTCCGAGAAATTTATTCGTTGGGAAAATGTACAAGAACAGTTCATTTAATAAATTCGATAAAATGTATGCCAATAGTTAATAGCAATTCGAATTAAGAACCACCTTCAATAATATAAACATTCGATCCACAAATAACACTTTTATAAGTTTAGTTAGGGATCCGTGTTCTATAATTACCTTGTAACCATGATCAGAATCTGAATCTGAGTAATCAATTTTGGATCGACTTCCACTTGGCATTTTCAGATTTCGAGACACATTTAGACGAAGTTTCTTAATTAACAATACGATCATGTTTTCAATAATGACGATATTGGGATTTATATTTTGTTTTGTATTAAAGATACTTTAAAACCTAGTTAAAAGGCTAAACCTGGAGACTTTTAGCAGGATCCAGTTTTATTATTACCATACAAATTATAACTTCGAAACAGTGAACCACGATGAGATTTGTTTAATACTTCCCCAATTTACTATCACACCCCAAACGGCCATCATAGTTGTTGCCATATTTAGTTAGAATAGAATTTTTCAACAGATTACAAATTATTTTGATGATTATACTGCTAACATCTGGTTTAACTTGAACAACATCCGCCAATATCTACCTAGGTAAATTACAATTGAATAATATTTTTTCAAGTAAAAGGAAATGCCTGCAAGGTAATCATAATGTAGTATTGCCACTGCATGTTATGAGCTTTATGTATACTAAAGCTCCAGTTATAAAGCAAAGGAAACAACGAAATTAACGTTACGGGATCTTCTATAATGAAACATAGAATGGATCCAGCTCAGAGTTGTTTCAAACCTTGAGACATTTGTCCATAATTTATGATGAACACACCCTATATCATAAATCCGACCGATAGTCATTTCAGTGCATAACGTCATTGGGGTACCAAATGAGTGTCCTCTTTTTCGACAAAGGGTGGTGGCGTTTGCATTTGCTCTTCTAGAAGAATAAGTATACTACTATGGCAAAAGGTGGAACACTCATTTAGTATCCCAATAAAGGTATGCCCGGATATAGGACTCGAAATATGTTCATCATTTGAAATTATCAAATTATTCAGCTCATTCCAGTTCGTCATAGGCATATTTTAACGATAATTGGATCCGGAAATTATATATACTTCACACGAAATTTTACCACATTTAACGTTTTTTATTTTGTAGCATTTAATTGAAACTAATAGAATATAATTAAGTGAATTAAGCGTTTTAAAGTATATCATGAATGGCTGAAGTCAATTTAAAATAAATGTGACCCGAAAGAAATTTCAGAGCCATAAGTAAATATTAACCTTATACGTACTAAGCGATTTTAGACCGGAAGTCACAAACACTAATTTCAACCGGGTTGGTCAAGGATGGCTAGAATTTACGTGTACCAAATGGTTTAGTAATTAATACGACGTAACTAACACACTAGTGTCTAGGTCAGCCCCCGGAGCCTGGGTAGTAGAACAGCGGTTTTCGGAACTTAGTGGGTCTGATAGGGTTTTTCATTTTGGGGCCGAATCTATTTTCAGAATTTCCAAATGTATAGTCCTTCATACAGGTAACCCCCTCTAAAGACAAAAATGAGTCGAATATAGTTGACTTTGATCGTCCTGAAATATAGTTTTAATGCAGTGGCTTCAAGTCGAATTTTTAGTGAACATATTTTGCGATCTTGGCATGTTTTCTAAATCATAATAAAATCAAAAAGTGAAAAATTCGTCATTTTGTCACTTTTTGAATATGTGTACCGTTTTCGATCCAGTTTTTGGCCTATAACGGGTCACGTGTTACGAACTCGTGGTCGGTGATCTGAGGTCATGAACCTGGGTCATGAGGCGTCGAATAAGCTCACTTTCGAGCCAATTCACGAAATGACAGTTTTGACTTAAATTCGCTCACTCCAAATAACGGGTCTATGAGAAAATCTATCAAATACCCTTAAA
>SCLF01161208.1:0-10261 GCA_004367975.1 Mesochordaeus erythrocephalus
GTGCGTAAGAGTATAATTCTAAAGAATTCCGAGGAAGGATTTAAAGATATGGACTTATAATATATATATATATATATATGGGAGTATTAAACACTTAGCTATCTAATGCTAAAAAATTCTTTAAACTACAAGGACGTTCCCGAGATAAATATAATACTATTTGGTATCTGAGTAGTGCACAAAATACTGATTCTGACGACTTGCGTTCATATAATTTTCTATACGTAAGTCTAAACGCAATCCTATATAGTGAACCGTGAATTTCAATAACGTTTTCTGATCCTGCACGGTTATGAAGTCCATCTACATTTTGTGTTACGAGCAAAAAAGACTTGTTCATAGTCTTCAACTTATGTTCTAATTCTGCGAGTGCAAAATGGCCAGCATTTGGTGCACTCCTTTCCACAATATTTCGCCGATAATGATAAAATTCCCATACCAACGATGGATTTGCACGGAATGCATTTGGTGATGCAAGAGATGTAGCTTATTATATGTTGCCCGTAATTCACGAGACTCTCGAACAATGGATCTGGAACAACACCTTCATATCGACGCCAATATCCACCCGCACCTCGGAATGTTGGTATTCCAGATTCAGCCGACATACCGGCCCCAGTTATTGCAACGACGGAATTCGCATTGCGAAGCAATGTAACAAAATCATTATAAACCATCTAAATTTGAAAATATAGCATACTTTTAGGTGAAACAATTATGAACTTATGGGTAGTGTTCGTATGTACCGGGCAATAGGTTAGTATTCAGATTTTATTGCATATAAGTGAACGAATACGTTCATAAATTTATTCTCCCATCGGATTTGAACTTGGCGGTCGCTTTCGCTATCCCAGTAGCATGTGGTGGCAGACTGAAATCAAGATATAGAACAGGAAATTTAGATGTGAAAATTTATCTTGAGGTGCAAAATAATTACGTAGGATATAAAAGGCTTTCGCAATGGCGATCCGTATGATTAGCATCATATTTTATCCCATATCGTGATATATCATTGCACATTTGTTAACTTTAAATTATTTTTCTCAGGTCCTCCAAATATAAATAAAGAATTTTAAAGAAATATAGTTAGGCTTTTACGAAACCAAAATAACATATACATTGCGGTACATTACGAAAATCCATTCATGTGGGAATAAAGAAATTCCGGGAGTAGTGGAGTATTAAATGTTTTATTTTACGATCTAAAATTCAATTTTATTTTATTCTTGCGAAACTAGAATTAAATTATATCGCAATGAAAGACTCCATCTGCAAAAATACGTTACAGAGAAGGCCACCAAACCGCACCACATATTGTCCGTGGTGGCAACACAATTTATTTTCAGTGGCCATTTATGACGTTCAAAACCGCATGGAAAACGGTAAAATTAATATTTCCACTTCGACCTTTAATAAAAAACTTACTGTTTAGAAAAATTATTCGCAACCAATTTCGAACAATATTGCAAATGGTAGACCATCTTCACACATTCACTTATGACGAACGGCCACATGAAATGATCAGGTCCACACTGCACAACCCACTATCCACTCTGAACCCTGAGCTAAGACTACGCCTCTCTACGACATATTAAATCTGTTAAAAACGAACGAAGGCCTAAGTACAGTGGAGGAACACTCCAAACTCAACATGCATCCGAGTTGAACCATTACCGGCAACATATATTTCGTTATACCTTTTATTATCGTTATTTGTTTGAAATAATTTAATATCCAGAGAAGCATTAAGGCGAACGTCAAAAAATCGGTATTCCAAAAGGTAGGACATACACGATTTCGTATCTTTACAGGAACATCATACGTATGCGGCACAGAAAACAAGTCGTAGCCATCAAAGAAATGCGGTCAAAGCCTGACAGTCATCAAGGTTGGAAAGAGGACATGAGACACAAATTATAAATGAATAGATAACTCTTCATGTGAATCACTTAATTAATTGGTCAAATGGGAACCTTAGTGGCCAGTTGATCAACCAAATATATAATTAACATCTCATTACAGATGGTTAATAAAGGGAACAAGTGGATAATGTAGAGGTCCAATTGCTGATCAATTATTAAACGTAATCAGGTTTCATCAAATGTAAAGTTAGTAAAATTTTATCAAGTCGTAAGTCTAGGATGAGAGCGTTAAAATTGCCAAAAAGAGTTATTTTGGTCAGCTCTGACCAAAAGTGATCGTAATTTGAAATGTGCTCAAATTGTAAGTTAAACAAGTCTAATAAATGTGATAAACACGACCAAAATGTGTCAAATCATAATCATATAAGCTATGATTTGATCAAACTATGTAGCAGTGTAAACACAAAACAACGAAACTAGAGGTTGTCACGTAGAAAATTATGTCGAAAACTACGAGGAAATTAAGCAAAAATTAGTCAAAGTTAGATGAAATTAAATCTAAATTTAATAAAAAGGCAAGACAAAAAGTTCGAAATTAGACATTCATTTCGTAATGGAAGTTATAAATTGGGCGATTGATCAAAGTAAAATATATTGGAATAACCTAAGAATAAGAAAGTATCAGTAGAAAGAATTACAGGTAGATCCAAAATAAGATCAATATAAAGGAGGTTATCAATATAAGCCACAGTGGATCATACTTAGCCACGTGGGAACAACCGTTTGATAGAATAAGTGTCTAGCCAAGGTCATGTGCAGATTTGGACACAGGTACAGGAGCAGCCAAAGACTTGTTCCTTCAGTTTATGATGGAGATAAGACAAATAATGCTATTGGTGGCGGAATCCTGCTAAAGAGATTAACACCCAAATGTTAGTACATATCAATCTAGGTAGATATTGAATACTTGGAAGAACCATGAAATAATATTTGTTTGCTATCCTATATATATATAATCCAGTTGAATTGCCAAAATTAAGAAATGTGGCAAAAGTGGGGAAATGCACGCTTGGCTGAAGCATGGATAGCAACAGGCTTTTTGATCGGAAAATGGTACAGATGCATTTTCTCAATCACCAAATATAGAACAATATTGGAAAGAAAAATATGATTGACAGGTTTCGAATTTAGTGGACTTACAAGAACAGTATCCATACAGGACGAACTATCTTTAAAATATTCTGAAGGCGGCTCAACTAAAAAAAATTGGCATAAAAAAGAAGTAAAAAACATAGGGAGTTGAGGCCTGGGGAACATAAGCAAATCAAATTTCAAGCAGAAGTGCTTGACGAAATTACTTTCAAGCTGCACTTAAGGCAATCAACCTCATAGTAAAGCATGTTTGGGAAGTATTATAGGTTCACTGTGACGACGATGGTTGATGTGGATCTGGGAAAGAGCAATGGAAATATGCGAGTGTATATTATTTCCAAGTAACTGCGTTGAATGGCAGATGCACCTATATGAAATCGACTAATAGACACTCATATAGCAGAAAACGAGTATATGGATCTCATTGAGAAGAGCAGATATGGAAGAAGAACTGTTGTTAGGGGAACATTGAAAGACGATAATCACTTGATTTTGTAGCAGTAGATCGTAATGAACTGGACTGCCCAGTTAGAGCGTTCAACAGACGGTAACTGTACAGGGCAAACCGCATACACGTGTTAGTGTGTCAAAAGTAAAATGACATGTAAAGTGGGTGCGATATAGCTCGATGTTGAATATCTATGCATTTGATGCAAACACCGTCAAGATGATTTTATTAATTAGGAAACAAGATCAACTTCCAAATTTCGAATCAAGAACACCGCGAGGCAGAATATTATCATATTAGCATAGTATTGGGCAAACTAATGAGAGAAAATCGAAAGCGTTTGTACCAATTACTTTTGGTCTGTTTAAAAAATTTCCGAAACAAGCGTGCCACGTGAAGAAATTTTACGCACAAGAAAGAAATCAAACATTGGAAAACAAACTCAAATGAAAAGGTGTGTAGCACAATAGTTGTGATATCAATATCGAGTGTGACTTGGATTTGAATAAGCTGGTATTACAGGCAGCGGCTGTCATAAAATATAGAGCAGATTGTTTGCTTGATTACTGGATTGGACGAAAGGCAAGAACAAACTACAGATAATAAATGACAGACATTAGGACAGTGATTGTTGGTTGTTCAATTAAATTCTACTTCTAAAACTGGGGTATTCAGTATGCGATAGTCCACAGTCGAAAAGTTCCGTCTTTAGTTTATATAAGGAATATCTAATACACAAATGAAAAAAGTGTGTGGGTTGTCTCGGTATACTCGAACACATGTATCAAAACTGCCCTCCCCTACCCCTTCAAGTGGGAACTGATCGGTTAACGAGACTTAGTGAGTCTGACAGTTTTTTCTTGCGGTTCTGAATCTGTTCTTAGAATTTCCAAAATTACACGGCGTCGTACAGTTACCCCCCCCCCCCTAAGAAAGAACATGAAAAAGACTTTTTTGAAAAATGTTAATTTTAGCTCCTGTAGGCACGGCAGTTCACCGAACTAAATTGTAGTATATTAAATAGCCATAAAACTTCACATTTTGAAAGTGTTTGATTTCCCCCGAAATTGGCCTTCAACGCGCACGCATGCCAGCTACACTTCTTCTCAAGTGGTCGATCCCGAATTCCTAACGCGTTATGTAGTTATTCACTAGAAGTCAAAAATGTGATTTCGGGTTAGTATTTGGCTCGTAAGTGGGCTTATTCACGAATTGTTAACTTTTCTTAGAAAATATGTCAAGATCCCAAAGTATGTTCACGAAAAATTCGACTCGAAACAATGCGTATAAACTAAAGTTAAGACAACAAATCAATTTTGTCCATTTTCGACAATGTGACACATGTATGGGTAGCAAGAGATTGATTAACGAGACTTAGTGATCCTGATAGAGGTTTTCCTTGCGGTTCCGAATCTGTTTTCAGAAAACCCCTATTGTGAAGTATTAAATTACCATGACTTGAGAAGAATCAATTGTACGCACTTTTCGTAATGGCAAACTTTGATCGTGAAGCCAAACCCTATAACATATCAAATTTTAAGGGTATTTGATAGATTTTCTCATAGAAAATGTGACTTCGTGAAGTATGTCGGATTGCCTCGAAATTGGACTTATTCTTCTCAGAGGACCGACCCCGAATTATTAACACGTGACCCAGTTATAGGCTAAAAATGGTACACATTTTCAAAAAGTCACAAAATCAGGAATTTTTCACTACTGCAAAAAACCAGCCGCAGAAACCCGGCCAAGGTCCCAATGTATGTTCAGTAAAAATTTGAGTCAAAACTGATCCAATTAGTGGTATACTAGGGGGGGGGTCGAATCAAGGGTATCGATTTTGGCCATGTGACTTTCGAGGTCCATGGCTTTAAAGGAAATAATCGCAGTATATTTTCGAAAATTTCCTAATTAATCTAGCACGGTTTAGTTCGGTGACGTATCCTAAGTTCTATTGGTTTCATTTTTGAAGACACTCTCGAAATGTATACCTTAACTCGCAAGCTGCAATGTGGGCGTTTAAGCAAAGATTTCCGTTAATCGAGCCATAACTTTTGTTAGAGTGCTGCTGCCCCGAATTTGCCTCCCAGGTTCCCTCACCTAAAAATTGCCCGGTTTTTTCTAACGTAGTTTCAGACCGGAAGTAGAAGCTAAAAACCGAAATCTTCTTATCGGGAATCACACCAAATTGTTGTCCGAGATCACCTCTAGCGGAAAACTATCATCAAAAACATTAATAAATCACACCTTAGAAAACTATTTTTTTTTACAATTTAAGCAAAACATCGAGCGGTATTTCTAAACAGAAATCTCTTGCGCATATTTATAACTTTCGACCACGAATTTTGATCGGAAGTGAACCAAAAAAAAACTCAACATCCGAAAATTACGGAAAAAACTGGACGAATACTTCCCCAATCGATATTTATCCGACCAAAAAATTTAAGCGCATATCGTTGAACTTTTTGAATAGAAACGGAAAATGACGACCACTTATCTCTGCCGCGTTCCAGAGAAAACTGAACGACATTACACATTACAGCGTGGGGGTAGAACCATTCCTGCAGCGTACGGGTTAAAGTTATATGTGACGTATACTGGAAACTCGACTATATTGTATGTTAAAGCAATATTTCTCTCAAACATGCTATATTTTAGAATAATTAAAACCAAAAGACGCATGATAATTAAATCAATATTAATAAATCAAATGAAACAAAAAAACTTTTAGTTTCTATTAAAATCTGATATACATTTCTCGTAACAGTTTCAGATAGGATCTACCTGTATTCCGCCATCAGATTTTTGAACAAGCATTGTATTAATAATATATTTATATCCTGCATAATCGAGCTTTTGAACGGAAGAATTGATTGTTTCAGCGATGGTCTTAGACCACTCTTCTACAGACCCGACGGAATATTGCGATTCTCCAATGATCGATGTGACAGTTTCCTAAAATTACCAAGTCTGTAACGGACGCATTTTTATGTTCTGGAATGTAAACGTATGCGAAATATACGTTCAATTTATGTTATCACCCTCTTATATCAAAAATGTTGATGCTAATCATCAGGTAGACATTATACTTGATTATAAAAAATTTGTCAACGATTATACTGCTTGTCCGACGTGGTCAAATCTTCAGAAGTGTAAACATTTATTACCACAGAACTTAACCCTCTTGTAAACATGTATTAGTGTTAGACATACTTAGAATCGATACTTTATGTCGCCAAAATATTGTAATTGCTTAACTGCATTTTGGAGAAATTTTGGCCATTTTTGGGGTCTTTTATTCATATAGGTAGATAAACCATAGCCTTACTGAAGCTGTTACCATTGCATGGACTGCTTCACCATTAACCCCATTACATTGAGATAAATCATATCCTTGAAATACATTTTCCTCACCATAGACTCAAACCGACATATCATTCTACATAGACACTCTATCATTTGAGCTATAAATCCGAGAGATTACTGCAATCACTGATAGATTTTTTATAATCAGTTAAAATTTCTAACTTCTGGGGGGTTAGCATCAACAATTGTTGCGATTGCTTTTATAAGGGGGATAAGTTTGCCATTAATTTAACATTTTGGAGTTTTTACTTGGTCACTTTACCCAATTATTCGACCAGAACGGTATAGTTTTTTGTATTACTTTAGAATACAAAATATTCGTTATATTTTAATTCGTCTTGCCTTTTTTGCACAGGCGAATTCTTGAAAAGATCATAAAATAATTGCAGTCGGGACGTAAAAGTGTCCAATTTGAAGAGGCCCATTGCGAGCCTTTAAATTACGCAGCGCGGCGATATTAGGTGTACGGAAATTAGGTCCATTGATTTGCGTGACCAATTGGCACGTGAACAAATATACTGGTCAACTCCTAGTAGTACGTTCATTCAAATACTTGGGAGACATTGACGAATTGACGACTAGAAACTTTTTCCGTCCCGACTGTATTTGTCTCCGAATTTTATTTTATTTTCCCTTCACGCGCCACTTCTCACCACGGATAGCTTCATTCAACACTCTTGGTAAACTCACCAAGTCTGCTGTATAACCCCATCTGTATTAGACGAAACTTTTCGGTAATACCCAATAAAACGATGGATAGAATGTGGCCTAAACTGAGTGACTTCTGGTTGCATTTCTGGTCTAAACTATGGAGTCTGGAGTCATATGTGCCCGTGGAATCTATAATTTCCTAAATAAGTGAAAAACATTTTTATCTCTATAATGTACCAACACAATCCAAAATTAACAATGTCACAAACATGGCACAAATATCTCTATCATGGTAGCCGGTCCAGGGACTTTCATTATTATATTTTCCACGATATCATTTGATACTCACACATTTCCATTCTTTCATCACGCCTTACATTAATCGTAAGGGGTGATTCGAAAAATTTTCGAAAACCGTCGCGAAATTTCTGTTGTTCGAAAAGTTTCCGTCCGCGACTCGCAGATGAACCAATAACAGATTAGTAAAGGAAACACAATTTCTCTAGTGATTTCCTTATTGAACACCACACTAAGTCTAACCTATCCACTTTTTATTTCGAGGTGGATAGGTTAGACGTAGCCTACTGATAACTAAATAAATGATACCTTTATGAGCTCGGTTACGGCTTCTATTGATAACACCTTCTCAACTGACTTCGACTCACTTCCATCGACCATATTGGGGCTCTAGAAATTATACTAAATTATCATATGAAAATCAATCGAATGATTTATATCGAATATTCCTGAAAGGGAAAATAAGAGACGTGTAAAAGGAAAACGGGTATAGCTCCAGTAGAAAGATAGTGGATAGAAAAAGCCTATAGTACATACAGCGTTACCATGGTGTCATAAAAAGCAGAATATGACTATATTTAAATATTTTGAATTCAACCTTTATTGTTCTCATGTATTTCGACGATCCAATCATTTTCCCCAATGCCGGCTAGAAAACAGGCCGGGCAGTAAAAGTCAGGCTAGAAGCGGATATATATTTGTGATTGTAGTTATCGCCCGAAAATCCACCTGGTCTGTTTCGTATTTTCAATATTTATGAAATAAGTATTCCTGGATATAAAAACAATTATAACAATAATAGCTTATTATTATAACATACGGCTCGACCAATATCTGCACCCCCCCAAAAGTTAAAAAAATAGGTAGAATTCACCTATTATTCTATAGGATGTATTTCGTTCTTGACCTATTTAATTTGGAGAAATTCTTGTAAGGAATTGCATAATCATTAACAGTGCGTTGTCCTCGAGTCAGATTTTAGAAAATATCAGTATAGACGATAAAAATGTGAAAACGAGACTTTTTCGTCTTAAGTTACTGGGACGAGATATGATTAAGAGAACTGATACATGTAATAGCTAATTAACTATCATTACTATCGGCTTAGGGAATAATCGAGTATTACCTATAGTAGGCGCCCGGCATTGCAACTTATTAATTGTGGTAATTATTAATTATTGTGATATACTGATTATTATTATTATTGTACCAATTATATTAGCTACATTTATTGGTTACGTTAACTAGGGAATATGCTACAGAACGGTTCGTGATCTAGTTCGCCGTCGAGTCCTAGGTACCAGGTGTGAAACCTAACGCGAGGCTGACATACTCGGGGTGGGTTGAGAAGAATAGATGATTCTCTGGACATAAACGAAGGAATTACGAAGAATATGGGTGTGTGTCCGGAAGTAAAGGTCATGTACGCTTACTTGTTAACGAGACTTCTGCTTACGAACCTGTAATCAAATCGAATATTCGTAGACTTTTCCAGCAAATATTACTCGGTTCAAGAATGGCTCAACAGACACTGCTGCTCTACCAGTTATAAATAATTCCTTCAGCCACCTAGTTAAAGCCAGCAAGACTCCTGGTAATAAAACGGAATAAAGTTCCGAGAGTTCACGTGACTGAAAAGCAGGTGATATAAAAACTTGAACAAGTTCGGCCGGAAATTATAATTGATATGAGTAAATGCGAAAACTGTTTTGGAGGTTAAAAAGAAACATATTAATCCTCTTGTAAACATTTATTGGCTTTAGGCATACTTATAGTCGACACTTTATGCCGACAAAAGTTTGTAATTGATTATCTACTTTTTGTAGCGATTTTGGTCATTTTTGGGCCTTTTATTCATATAGGTAGATAAACCATAGCCTTACGGAGGTTATGTTGCCATTGCATGGCCATTCTCTATATTGATTATATTAAAAACGGGTTACACTGGGTTTTGAACCCATGACCTTACGCTTACGGGCCTAAATCTCTTTCGCTAAGCCAAAATACCTGTTTAAAGTCCATTCGTTCCTTCTTCACCATGGTCGACATATCATTCTATATGGACGCTATATCAATTGAGCTAAAAATCTAAAGAATTTCAGGTAATTTTTGACAATTAGTAAAATATTAGAGAACATATGTGAAATTTTATTATATCACCTGAATCACTGATAGATCACTGTTAGCATCAAAAATCACTGTTAGCATCAACAATTCTCGTTCTCAAAAAGATATAAAATGTCGCCTATTTACAAGATGGTTAACCAAGAAACATAAGAAACTCTATAACTTGGGCAAACTTTGTTTAAGAATACGTATAATTCCATTAATGATTTACAGAATATATTTCAGTTTAGACTCTATTTGACTTTATTCAATGAGAACCGGCTCGAGATTGGTTATATCAGTATTGTTTAAATTATGTTGAAAAGTTTTCGTAGAATATTCCTGTAAATATTTAAAATGGTGTGTAACGTGAACTATTAAT
>SCLF01161319.1:0-10259 GCA_004367975.1 Mesochordaeus erythrocephalus
AATACCGATTAGATTTGGAGTTTAAGATTAGTAGTGGTTTATGTCGACAGTAGGATAACTTGTGGGATAACTCTTAACCGCTACACATGTTTTAAAACTGCCCCCCCAGGGGTCTACTCCGCAACTAATCGGTTAATGAGACTTAGTGAGTCTAATAGTTTTCAGAATGTCCACGCCATATTGTTAAATTACCATAACTTGAGAAGAATCAATTGTACGCACTTTTGGTAATGTAAAACTTTGATCGAGAATCCAAACCCTATAACATATCAAATTTTATGGGTATTTGATGGATTTTCGCATAGACCCGTTTTGTGGGGTGGTGAATTTAAGTCAAAAATGTAATTCCGTGAAGTTTATCGGATTGGCTCGAAAATGGGCTTAAGTACCGAACCAAAATACTTAACACGTGACCCAGTTATAGGTCAACGAATGGGCCAAAAAATGTACAAATTTTCAAAAAGTGACAAAATCACGAATTTTTCAGTTTTCGATTTATTATGATTTATTATTTCATAATTTTATATTTCATGGCGGTTTGTCTTTAGAGGTGGTTAACTGTACGAAGCCGTATAATTTTGGACATTCTGGAAACAGATTCGGAACAGCAAGGAAAAACTCTATTAGACCCGGGGCAGCTTTGATACATGTGCAGTAGATACCACTTTCCGTTTTTCAGTAGATACCACACCTGCTTCATTTGACGATCGACTTTTCTTCGTATTTTCTTGAAACCCATACATTAGCGCATCGCCGATTTAACGGTATTTTTCGCTTCAAAATATCACTTTTTGTATTAGTACAGTAGCTCCAAACTGAGCGTTGTAAAAGTGAAAGCCGCTTTAAATGCGGAGTCCCATATCCTATTTGTCCATACTTAATAATTTTAAATCCGTGATTCGATCCAAGAATTTCAACCAAATTTATCACAGAATAGCCTGTTGGCGGAGGTAGCCAGATAGATATAATGTAAATATACGTATATATTCAATTGTAGATAATAATTAGGAATAATTTAGACTCTTTATGAAAATGATGTCAAATCTAGAGGATTTCTAGTAAAAATTATTTTGCGTGAGTCTTCAATTAGTACTCTGATGACTATTACTAGTTACTTTGTTTATATACGCTTAAAACTTATGGACAGGCGGACTTTGGCAACGAAAGCATTTGTCCAGGTTTTGACTGAAATTCTCAAATTTCTCGTTTTTCGGGTTCACTTTCTGTCAAATATTCTGGTCAAGGGTTATCCTAGAATGTGCGCAAGAGAATTCTATGGCGAGGTTTGGCTCGATGTTTTACTTATTAATACACAACTGTCTTACATCGTAAAAATATTATTATTTTTATTTTTGAAGACATTTTGCTACTTAACATCTTCTCGGCCAAGAACTTGGTGTGATTCAATTTAGATAATATAAATTTCCGGTGTTTAGCTTACACTTCCGGTCTGAAACTATGTTAGAAAAAATCGGGAAAATTTAGTGGTAAATTCAGAGTAGCACTATTCTAACGGCCAAATATGCTTAAATACACAGAATCTCCCAGTCGATTGGATGTTTGTTTGTGCATACATTGGCGTGGGATTTTTTGGAACAATTTTTAGACCGAACATAACGCCGGAAGTGTAATTTAAAAACCGGAAGTTGATTAGTTTCAATCAAACAACGAACAGAATTCCCGCTAATAATTTAATGCGCATATTTTAGGGTACCTATCGACCAGAAAATGTGACCGGAAGTGAGCCCAAAAATAGAAAATTCAGAATTTTTCGTTCAAAAAATCGGCCCGGGTCAAAGTTAAGTGGACAAAATAATAGGCTCGTTAGGGCAACGAATTGGCTAGCCAACTTGATTTATTTTATTATGAACTTTTTAATAAACAAGTTATTGCCAATGATTATTTCCGATACTAAGAGTGTCGCAGCGTTCAATATTCATGTTCAACTGATCTGGTCTAATACGTTACACTTACTGCGTTTATAGCCTAAATATAGTCATAGAACACTAGAGTAGACGCAGAAATAAGTATTTAGGGTCTGTGGTCTGCATTCCACCCAGTATTACTGATAATATAAATTCCGTATGTTTCACTGTCGTTTAGAATAAGATACAAAGAAGCCTTTGGTCTTATCCACTTCTAAATTACATTATTACCGGCGGAAGTGCAGTTTAGAACCTGGAAACAGAAAAAAAGTATGACTGTGAACAAAATCGGTTGAAATGTGTTTAGCTATTTTTTTTTTCAATATAATATTTCCACCACTTCTCAATTAAAAATGCCCACCATCTTTTTTTTCCGGAAAATTCACGCCATTTTTTCATCAGGAATGTTTTGTCCGCCACTTTTATTTCAGGAGTAAATGCCTGCCACTTTTCTTCGGGAAAATTTTGCCCGCCACTTTTTTCACCAGTTTTTCATAAGGTATGTTTTGTCCGCCACTTTTTTGGAAATTTTTGCCAGCCACTTTTTTTCGGGTCAATACACTATTAATTACGAATAAACTGGAGTAACTGGAATAAAACTACGATAAATTGGAGAAAAAAATTAGGGTTCGCGAAGCCAACCTTAAGATTTTGCATGTGTAACAGATTATAATTGGTAGTTATTTAAAAGGGACGGTCATAATTAAAAAAAACTAAATATTTGTGCCCGCCACTTTTTTTCCGGACAATATCTGGCACTTTTTTTTATGGAAAATGGCGCTAATTTTTCATCAGGAATATGTTGTCCGCCACTTTCTTGTTCGGAAGATACCGCCACTATTTCATTAGAAATGTTTTGCGTTGAGTATGCCCGTAACGATTTTAAGGCGAAATGCTCACCACTTTTTCGTCAGGAATGTTTTTCCCGTCACGTTTTCCGGATAATGCCGACTACTTTTTTTTCTGGAAAATTGCGCCACTATTTCATCAGGTATGCTTTGCCGCCAGTTTTTTTGGGAAAAATACACGCCGTAACCGCCAGTTTTTAGACTCGCCAGATGACCCCTAACCCATTTATCTCTTACCCGCAACGGATATGCGCTATTTATCGCAATAGGACAATTAGCATGAAGGTTAGTTCTATTTCGCAGCCGTGCCTGGCAATCCAGCCCATGCTTAAGTTATAGTTTGATACAAGTCTATTGAATATGAAAAATTTATATATATGACCAATATGTATGTTTTTAATTTATAGAAGCTAACACATAAATAATAATTTTGTATAAGATACCCTAATTTGCGCACTGTTGTTTCTTTATCTTCCCGGGTTCTACATTTCTTTACGGCCGATGTTATAATTTTGAATTGTTTTTATTTTTCACTTTGGGTCGGATCCACAACATTTTTGATTTAAAATGGCTTCTGCCTCGCTATTTTGATAAATAATTAAATTTCAGACATATATAATTAAATCTATCCGTCTGGTTCCTACATCGGTTTGAGACGTTTATTAATCGCGCGGTTTAGCCTATTAAGATGATAGTAATACTGAAATTGTAAAAATTGATTGAAATTATTGAACATATTAATATCTATTCCTTTGAAGTGCATTCATATTGTTACCGACCCCGAAACAAGAATCTTGTAGAAGCACATCGTACCAAGAGAAGCTATTATCTTTTCAAAACTTCTCAGTTACATGTTGTAGTACCGAAACTAGAAAATCTTGTATTTGTTTATTTTCTGTGTATTGAAACATTCAAGAGTTTTTTCTTCAAGCCAATGCTTTTGTTCGGCAAATAAGGTGAAACCTTTTCTTAAACATTGGACATAATGAAAATAACAGCGCAGGGTGTTTCTCTCAGGACTATTGAAATCAATTGTCATCTGCAAGGCTGCTCTCAATGCGGTTTAAAGGGTTATCACATAATATTACTTAAGACGGTGACATACTAGATATGGGTATTGTTAGCGTGTGGCCGAATGTCAGAATGACTCATTTTAACAACTTTTATAGCTTTGTAGTCGACAAAGCTAACATCTCCCCCAGTTTCAGATCATAGATTTCATGTATAATGGTATATGGCTCTCTAAAGCCGCAATGACTTAACGCCGGTATACTACATGGATATCTATGATACTACATGTATCTCAAGGATACTACATGGATCTCTCTGATATAACATGGACCTCACGGATACTACGTGGATCTCTAGGCCGCAATTGCTTAACGCCTTTTGGTCAACTTTCACTATGGTCCTTATAAGAACCCAATACTAAAATTTCTGGTCTCTATATAGGACGTCACCATTTTTAGGCGTAAGGCCGGAGAGGAATGGCTAATACTATTCGGTCAAGTCGCCATTTGTTAGCGCATGGCCGAATGTCAGAATACAATTCTATCATTTATACTTTCACTGAAACTTTACTTTATAGCTTTGTAGTCGACAAAGCTAACAGTATGAATGTATTTAAGGCGTTTGATATGCATTCTGGACTGATATGTGCTACGCGTAAAAGTACCGATAAAACCTTCATTCAAAAATTGTCACACATATGATGTAATTAGCGTTTAAACGAAGATACAGAGCCTTGGGTCTAATTATTACTTCTAAATTATATATTTTTTCCCTCATTCTTCGATTGGACGTTCTCAGCATCAGTACTTCTACCTCTAATCCAGATCAACAAGGCTAGATAGGCGTGTACTGCAGGGAAATATTTGTGCGTACGGTTTAAACAAAATCTTTACTTAATGTGTATTAAAACGCATACCTGAATATATGTAATATGTTTTGTAAATTCTGTTTTCTTAGGTGTTAGTCAATTTTTAGTCACTTCTATATGATAGTGATTGTTACTCCCTTACGTGGAATTAGACCAAAAACTGAGTCCATTTCCGCTTGTTTCGCCGTACATCCAGAGGATGAGTTTCAATCAAACCATTACAATGGGCACGTTCAAGCAATTGGTATTTGTGGTAGAAATACAAGCCATAATTATCAATAATTGAATATATCTTGGATGAGCCGCACGCCATGCTGTACCATCTGGATGTACCAAATAAAGGTCACAAGCGGTAAAAATGTATTGCTGCTTCTTATTTCTTTCAGTTGGTCAACAAATCGATAGTAATTACTACTTTACCTTCAAGAATGGGTTAATTGTTATCTTTTACGAGAAACTATAGTTTTCTACAGCTGCACAATAAGTCCTTTTCTGTGTTCATTTCTGTTTTAATAAAATGTTTTACGTAATTTACCCTTTCCCCGTCATTTGTGGAATCGTAAATTGGCGATCAATTGTGAGCTTACAGTAAGTCAATTAAGGTGTATGGACTTGTCAATAATATACTCGAATGTTCGTATCTGAAAGCCAGTATTATCTGTTATAACAATTATATTTAGGGTATGAAGAGGGATGTTTTTTTCATTTTAGTGTCAAATAATTCATGCGCAAAAATGCACGATATCGTATCATTTGTTTCGTTTTTTTGCGTTTAACTCGTAACGTTAATTGAATTTGAATATAATCGCCAAAAGTAGGATATGTAGTTACTTGGCAATTGGATGTGAACATCTGGCTACCTAGCTAGCATTTCCGCAATCAACAAAAAATATACTAGACAAAATCGGCGGAAAAATGTTTATGAACTAAAAGTGGTGCAAAAATTTCCCGAAAAAGTGGCGGCAAAAACATTCATGAAAAACGGCTGGAATTTTCCGGAAAAAAATAGTTGTGTGGATTTTATCTGAAAAATAGTGGGGCATTTTAACCGGAAAAAACAGTGGATGGAATTTTATCCGAAAAAAGTGGCGAGGATTTTATCCGAAACAAAAGTGGAACTTTTGTCCGCCAATTTTTTTCCTTGGAGATGGAAGCTACTAGTTGTTGTTGGCCATAAGTAAGCAAAATGTTCCAGTCATTTATATTAACAAACGGCTACCTGACACTTATAATAAGGGTGAACTCTGGCCATCCATTTCAGATTTGATTTATTTCATGGTCCCAAAAAATGTTCTACGCAAACTTAGATATTACCGAGGTAAACGAGCAAGGAGTCAAAAAGTCAAAAAAAAGTCAAAAAGTCATCAAAAGTCAAAAAGTCATCAAAAACAATGCAGGGCCGTAGAAAATAAAAGGTTTATTGTAACGTTCAGCTAATTCTCCAATGCTAATTATACAAATGAATGCCGAATAATCGTATTTTATATTTAAATAATTAGTTTTATCGAGATGGCGTCTTGGTCAGACGTGGTCGGCCACAATGAAAATCGACAAAGGCTCAGAAAGCCCCATCCCCTCTAAACCGATGCATAACCCCCATCCTTTCATTTGGTCCTCAGAGAACCACAACAATATATTGACTAAACTCATCACTGGTTATATCAAAGTTTGTTTATTGTGGGTATGATGACCAGTTGAAATATAAAGAAAACAGTAATATTCGTTAATAGTAGTCAATAGTTACCAATCATAATAGCGAAGTCGTTTTATTTCAAGCAGTTGGCTATATATCTTATTTTCCTATGCTGTTAAATAATTAATACCGGTTCGTTCCAATAATATCAAACCAAAAGGTCCAGGGATAGCCTGTTCGAAGAGGTAGCCAAATAAATATACAGATATATATCTTATAATAATTGGGAATAATTTAGACTGTTTTCTGGTTAAACCAGGTGTTTCGACCTACTAGATAAATTCACCATTTGAGTTTAACCAGCGAAGACTTACAGTAAGCAATAGTGTCATAAAGATATTTTAATTGTGTTTTATCTCGCGTTAAGTTGAATGAGAAACATTTATATCGTCAAGTTAAATTAACTTATTTGAATTGCATTATTTTTGGCTTCACCCACTTATTTTTTATACGGTCAAAATAGCATATTTGTATCGAGCAGGTTAGACGTAATAATCAACCTACGTATATTCCTCTCTTTCGTCTAAACACTAAATACTCTTGGATGGGATCCCGGTGAGTCACTGTATTTCACTGTTACTATATTGGTCCTCATAAATCATGTTATTCAATCCTGCTACCCACCTTACTGATCATATTATTATAGCGGTAATATATATTCACTTCAGTATGGCCGAATTTCATAGTCAAAGACCGGTGGACAACATAACTTTTCAGTCGAAATTTCTCATTATTACCTCATTAACTGAACCAAATTGGAATAAAATATGATCTTTTGATCTATTTTACACAGCTGAAGAAAACGTAAAATCGAAATTAATTTAAAAAGGCAGCAGTGTGTATTATTTAGCAAAATGGCGTAAGCGACCCATGTCGGTGGCCTAGTTGAGCGTGAGGACTTCGGGAAAAATTCGGGCGTACTTATACCATGTTCCCCTTACTACAAATGTTCAATCTTTCAACCAAAACAACCACAAGTATTGAATAATTTTTGAACCTTTGTAAAGTTCAAAAATGCTTTACTTTTGATAAAAAAAATAAAAATTATTTAAAAAAACAAATCCACTGTATAATTGGCCAGTAAATTAGACAAGTAAGTACGGTGGCTAAAAGTGCGTAAAATTTATTTAGTACGTATGTCAAAGCAACTCATAGATACTAAGCCGTTATAGTTACAGAGTTTGATAACCCGTACACACAAATAGTTTCATACAGTTTCATTGGACGTAACAGTACTGATCATATATTATATATTGTATATATTTTTTAACATGCAACGAAGCCTTTGGTCTGATCCGCTTCTCAATTACGTTATTTACGCGACAACTTTTGCACCGGAGGTGGCACCGAAAGTAGAGAAAATTCTGTATTTTTCACCGTTAGATAAGACAAGGAAAAGGCGCGTGTAGACACAATTTCTAGCTCTCGATGTGTATATTATTACCGATAAAAATGGCTGACACAGATAAATATCAAGCCGTGACACACTTGTGTCGGCTGGATTATATTAAGGAAAGGAATTATAGATTTTATCAAGACTTGGATTCTAATTGATCGCCCACTGTGCCTGTTTGAATTTAATTTAAGAGTATTCACTTTTTAAGAACTCACCGTAATTTAATGTCAAAAGTCTGAATACTAAAAAGCTACTCCCTGTCGACTCTATCGATATTTAGAATTGTGATAATAAGCACTTGAAAAAACATTACTTAACCCGCACGCTGCATGAATAGATCCCATACGCTGCAACGTGAAACAAATGATTGCAGCTGTTTATCACTATTTTGGTGTGTTGATTACTGGTATAAGGGCCAGTTAGAATAATCTATTTTCTATACAGTTACTAACATTTAAGCTGTTTTCTGTCAAATTAGGTCATTCTTGACCTTATGGGGTATACTTACTACGGTATTATATCTACAAAGCAGTCCCGTGACGTGGAATGTTATAAATGGTACAGTAGTAACAATTTTTACGAAGTTTAGCAGTTTTGGGGTTCCCTAACTGAACCGGTTGATTTCCTTGGTTTTTCCAAAAATGTCTTTTCCGTTTCGACATACATATCTATCTCCGTAGTTAGTTCACTTACATTTTCCATATCAACTTCAATCTCTAGGGGCTTATAAATATATAATTGTGAGAATTTTGGCCATAAAACTCAATATCGGACAATTATCAATCGATTAAATTGGCAAAACGGAAATAATAACAGAAATAATACGACGAATAAAAACAAAAACGTATCAAATACTTGCAAATAATTAGTAAATAATTACTTATAATACATATCTGTTATTAAGCTAGGTACGTTGAATTTGTTGGCACTAGCGTACTAGCGGTCGTCCCGGGCAACAATTATTGTGATTACCGATTCGAAAGTTTTTTTTCTGGTTTATAGCCTCTACTGAAAGTACGTTAAAAACAGTGTCGGAACACATTTCAGCGTACGGTTAATGGGCCTAATTTCGTAATAATTTATTTGCAGGCCTGCCTCCAACTGATACTAGTTACGAGAGATAGTTGACGAGAGACGTGCAAGTGAGAGAACTTGTTCTCATATAATGAAGCAAGTTTTTAAATTAGTGATTAGGACTAATTTGACGGAAAATACGCTTTCCACGTACTCGTTATATCGGGCATAATTCAACACTTGTTTTCTAGTTAGATTTTCCACTCAAACGCAGTGCTGTTGGATCTGAAATTTAACTTTTTCCGATCGTCGTTGAGTAATAGATTTCAATTTGGCTCTAATCAATTTTTGCGCTGAATTTATATACCCCCACTTTGTTATATACCACATAGAGTTTGTAATTTAGTTGCCACTAGCCATATTAAGGTCTCGAATCTAGCATGTGTTCACCGATTAAGTTTTAATTATCTAATGCTGGGTCAACCGGTTGTAGCGATTAACGTGGTTTAACGATCAAGTCAAGCAAAGCGAGGTTGACGACAAAATAAGTGTACAGCGTAAAATTTGCTGTTTTCTAAGAGTATATACATAACGTATAAAACATTTGGGAATAATAAGAGTTTGCCAAAATTACTCTTCATAAGTATCCCGGAAAATGAATTTTGTTGCTGGATAATGTTCCAACTATTGTTCCTTCCCTTTGGAAAAACGGGATATCGTCAGCAGTTAGAGCTTGTGCCTAACGCTATTGCTAGTAAAAAGGTACATACAATTCATTAATATTTAGCCGAGCAGAATTGCGATAAGATTTAAAGTAGAAGTTGCTGAAAAGGCAGCTACTATAGCTTTTTCCAAAGTATGGTATGATATGGAACCAAACATTTGTCAAGCTGCTCTCAGAAAAACCAAAATTGCAAAGTTTATAAATGATCCGAATCAACCTGAATTAGAATTTGATCGTAATCAATCCGTAGGAGCTGAAAAAGCTATGAAAGAAGATGATTGGTTTCAATATTATTTTGCTAGTTACGATTAATTATTTACATTTACGTTAATAAATTATTTTAAAATATTGCGTTTATATTATCTTTAATCGCCATGTACCGAATTTCTAGAGACTTCTAATTAATTCACATATTAGTGTTACTTTTTAAATTGCCGCTGTAATTAAAAACTGAACCGACGATTCACGATTAATTAATTGGTATTTTTAGTTTAGTAATATTTACTCTAAATACTTATTGCGTTTGGAATTCTGTTTTATGTGAGGAATGTAATTGACGGGATTAATTTGTGTTTTCTGCTAAAATTGAATTCTTCCTTGGGAAATTTCTTCTGACTCCAAATATTAAATAGATATCGACTTCCTTATCGATCAATATCTTTCTACAGTCCCAAAAGAGCATTATTATTCGAGCGGAATAAAATATAATCAGTCATGTGGTATCTGGCCGGAAAACAACCCATGTGAGGGATCTGCCCGTAGTCTCATGACTCTTAAAAA
>SCLF01161320.1:0-18187 GCA_004367975.1 Mesochordaeus erythrocephalus
CGAGGTCCATAGCTTTAAAACAAATAATCGCAGTATGTTTACGATACTTTTGTTGGATGCCCAGGGACCTTATTAATCTAGCACGATTTAGTTTGGTGAGCTGCCATACGCCCATGAGTTAATATTAACGTTTAAACAAAAATGTCTTTTGACATGTCTGTCTTTAGAGGGGGTTATATCGCGGTTTTGAGGGGGGAGGGGCCGACCTGGTTAGGTGTGTATAGTTGACTTTAACCGTCCCGAAATATAGTTTTAACGAAGTTGTTCTTGGCATATTTTTTAAATTATAATAAAATCGAAAAGTGAAAAATTCGTCATTTTGTCACTTTTTGAAAATTTGTACCTTTTTCGGTCCAGTTTTTGGCCTAAAGAATTAGGGGTCGTTTCTCTGAGAAGAATTGACGCTTGAGTCATGACTCGTCGAATAAGCCCACTTTCGAACCAATCCGACATACTTCACGAAATCACATTTTTGATTTAACTTCCCCACCCCACCCCATCGACGTTTTACATTACCAAAATGTCACAATAAGCGTTTTGGGGGTTAACTGTACGAAGGCGGGCAATTGTGGAAATTCTGAAAACAGATTCGGAACCGAAAGGAAAAACTGGATAGGTCTCGTTAACCCATCAGTTGCAGCATAGACTCCCTAGGGGCCCAATGTTGATACATGTGCAAGATAAATAATATACAGCTGATATAAAAAAATACTTTTAACTGGGAAATATTTCTGGGTAGGTCCTAATTTCTTTTACATTAATCAATTGTGATCATAGCAACAGTATTTCATTATATAATTGTGGAATGTTCCACGCGAATTTTGATGAAACATTTAATGTTTCCGAGTGGGTATAATTGTAACAAAATAAAAACAATCATACCCATACGGGTTAGCAGCCATACCCTAATATAGAAGATGGTTAAATCGACTGCACGTTACAAGATTGAATTTTTAAAAGATTTAGTGTAGTAAAAGACTAACTATATAGACTAACTATAGCATTATCCGAAGATTTAATCTTCGTCTTGTCCTTCTTCTTTTCGGTTAATTTCTTTTTATCCTCTTCTATTCTTGATGATGACCTCGGCTTTGGAACTTCTTCAGGGTTTTCCTTAGGCTTAGCCGATTCAATATTTTTTTTTAACTCTTCTTTCGGTTTCTCAGTTTTCTTTAAACCAACAGTTTTAGATTCTTTTGCTTTTCCGGATGATTGCACAGTACCGCCTTTCAGTATAGATTTAATCCTTTGTGCAGACTTAGCGGCTGCCTGTGCGGTTTCTTTTGTGTCAACTTCTTTTTTCGTTTCAGTACATTTTTCGCGCACTGGAGAAACAGCCTTTTTACCCGGTTCTTTTAATTTGTCCTCTTTTTTTACGCTGCCCACATTTTTATCTCCTTTTTTTCTTATTTCTTTATATTTTGGTTCGATCTTCTTCTCCGCTTCCGCACTAATTTTCCTAACGATTTCACTGCTTTCCACGTTTTTACCAGTTTTCACTTCTTGGCCTTCATAGGATGTAATCATATGTTCATAGCTACGAACAAAAGTTCATATTATATGAACCAAATCGAAAAAAGAAATGCAAATAATTTTGTACCAAAGTTTTCAGCGTTTGAGGAGTTTTCAAAATAGTCCCTCACGCGAAAAGCCAGCGATATTTTACAGTTCATTAATAATATCTTGGACGTTTCTACTTTAAAATATGTAATGTATCTAAAAGTAGTAAAAACTTTAGATGAAAATTACCATATTCTAGTTGAATATTCTATTGAATATTCTATTGAATAATTACGCTGACCACACCCTACCTTTTTCACTTTCCGTTCCCTCTTCTTCAGTGGATCCTTCATAAATTTTCAAAGTTTCCTCATCATCGTCATCATCATCTTCGTCCTCTTCATCAGTATGGTAAACTATAGGACTAGTTCGTATGGTTCCAGAATCAGCCAATGTTGAAGATTTTACAGGAGTTGACAACGTAGGTTTACTTTTAAAACTTCCGGATCCGGACTCAATGGACGAATTGTGACGCTCTGATGATTTTTCTGATTTATCCGGGAGACTACGATTCAGATTATGACGATTGAAGTTACCGCGCCCGTTATATCCACCTCCCCGATTATTGAATCGGTAACTAAATATACTTTAATTACTAATTAAAGTATTAAAGTTAATTTGGTAGATTCGGTTATAAGCGTTATAAGCGGGCATGTGGGAATAGTATCACTTATAAAGAACATATCATTGCTATGGTTAACCAGTGGATACCGCGAACGTAATTTCCTGTGTATACCGTTTAGGGACAAAATGTCCACCGCTCTGCTTTTCCATCTCAAGCCAAAGCGGAACAATTGTTTCCGTTGAAATTGTTAACGAGGGAAGCTATGCTATCTGGCTATTTAACAACGTTAAAATTATATTAATATTGCTTATCGATATAGTCTGAACAATCATAATGTGCGAAATTTCATTTAAATAACCAATTTTCTTGATCAAAAAATATGCCTAGAAAGTAAAATTTTAAGTGTATCCAGCTTAATAACATATTTTATCGGTCAAAACATATGCCTAGAAAGCCAAGAATGATACTTTAGGTGTTGTAAATACATCTCTGTATTATAAAAATAATTCATCAATTGTTTGACAAGGGAAAATGGGGGAAAATATTTGTGGTCTGCCAAATACGTTATATTTCGTCGAGAGTTAGTAAACATTTTGATTTTAAATACTTTCATAGAAACAACCTTTCTAACGGGCAGATGAAATATTTTACATCTTTATGAACCCTAAAATCTCTCTAATTTCGTCAGCTTTACTATATATTCAACAAAAAATACTTCTATAACCAAGGGAAAAATAATAAATTGAAACGGGTTCCTACGATTAAAATAGTTGTAGCTAGCAAACCGTTGTATTTCTGAAGAAAACTGGAGACTACTTCACTATGTCATCAATGATATGCAAAGAAAAATATATTCTCGAGAGATATGCGAAAGAAGAGACTTTTGGACGTTTTGTCCCTTCACGGTATCCACTGGTTCTGGTGATGAGCAGGGTTAGAATGATGAAAATCGCAGTCTACTAGTAACATTAGCGATGATCAGTTATTATCCAGGAAATTAATCGTAATTAAACTTAATGTTGTGGAATTGCTTCACGTCATATAATTATTGCGGAACATAAGATAATATTAAGAAAACATTTCCGCTTTTTTTTAAATAATTGACAAAATACCGCGATTTTGTGATTTTGTATAAGTTACTATAATGTCCACAATTGTCCACCAATTTTTTTTTTTTTGGTAAAATTAAGCAATAACCGTGTAAAATATGTCAACGACTTAATTTTGCCCGTTATGTAATCAAACATCTTTGTTAATCCAGAACGCCAAACTCCATACAGTTATAATCCTCTGGTTTTATAACTCCTGTACACCCTTCTTTGAACATACCCCTATGCACCCTTTTAAGCAAATTTAGACCAATAGCTAATTATATTACATCTCGGGATTTACTTTTGTTTGTTTTCTAACAAGGTGAAGTCCAGAGGACCGAAATACGGAAAACACAATTAATCTGAAAATGTTCGTAAACGGTGAAATCAATTTTTCTGAGAACGCATAGCGCTACCCGGCTTAAATTTTCAGTGTCAGATTAGAAACAGCCGATTTTTAATTTTTAGGTTCACTTCTGGTTTTAATTTTAGACCGAAAGTTCTCTCAATATCTGCGGCATAGAATTTTATCCGGAAATACTGGTTAACTACAATAGTTCCAAATTACTAAATATTTACCGGTCACCTCTATAATTTACTATTGTTTCATTTGATGTCCATTTTCCCGAAATAAATTCTCTGACTAGGCTGATGAAAATGTGAAAATCATTCACTGACTATGACCTTCATTCCGGAAGCCCAACTTATAACGGCGTATATAATAGAGGAGACCCCACTGTATACTTCTCTATTACGAAAAAATATTCGGAAATTGTCGCCGTAAACTAATAACGCAAAGCGGAACACGCCTCAGGTAAGATCCCTAACCGAGTTGAAAACCTACGATAATCATCATATTCGTTACAAACCCTGGGCTTGAAAAACAGAAAAAATCCTCAGAAAAGCCAGCTTACCCATTATTATGTCGATTATGTCCACGCCAGCCGCCACCGCGATTTCCACCTCGACCCCCACCGCGCGACCAGCCACCATTTCCTCGATGATTAAATCTGGAATTTCAGGTTTAATGGAACAAAATTACACACGGCTGATAAAAAAACATACAGGGCAAAAAATGGGAGTGATATATTTTTTTATCTCGAGCCTTCTCACGTAAAAATCCGTGAATATTTTGGAATCAAAGGTTGATCATTAGAAAGCCAACGTTCACCATTCTAATGGTCTACATTTGATTAAAAACTATTCGTGGATTTTCCGGTGAGACGCCTTGGGAAAAAAATATACGACTACCAATTTTTGCCACGCCACTGTAGTTAACATGCCTGATCTGATTGTTCATATTCCTCTGTTCATGTATTATTCATGCTATACAAATCTTTCTTTGGGAAAGTCGTCAGTTAATGTACTTCCAGGTTCAAGACTTCAAGGCGATCGTGTCTATCTAATTTCTCGCTGACCTTAATAATGATCCTACTCGCACTTTACGCTGGTCAGTTTTCTCTTGCGTAAAAAACTTCTAAAATAATTTCATTGATATCCGACTCGCTAATTTTGAAAAAATGGAAACACCAATTGAATTTACTTATCAACCCACGCAATTTAAAAATTGAGAAAAACCATAATAATTGCCAAGGACGATATTTTTACTTCAACATTCAAATATATAGTAATGGTTATGCGTTCATTACTATATTTCTATAAGAAAAATTCTAAGCGACGAATTTCGGACGGAGAAGTGGAACAAATTTACCAAATCCGAAAGTTTCGTGAATTCGATCGAATTCGAGGGAATCGAGTAAAAGTAATACAGATATGTTAAAAAAAGTATAACTGATGGACGTCCTGAGGATTCGACGAAAGCATGGAAATAAACCGAAATTGAAGCTGTATTATTCGAATATTGCTATATTTAGACAAATGAAGGTTCAATTTCCAATAAAAATGGAAAGCACCCTCGGTATTTGTTTGGAAGTTTGAATTCGCAGTTTTCCACAATCGCGAAGACCAGTCTCAATGTTCTATGTGGCTGGACTTAACTCGCAGCGGAACTTCTGTGAGAAAATTCATGAGATCGGTGTTCCAAGTTTCGTATGACCGATTTATCCCCCCGTACCATACCATAATTTTAGACCGGACTGAAGAGTATATTTTTGTGCTAAAATTAGGTCGTGGAATTCAAATCTGGTATCAATTTTTTTCCTAGTCCGTCTCCAAAGTCCTATAGGAAGAAAAGTCTAAAATTTTGCAAGTTACTATTTTGTATTTCATTCTGTCAATTTTTTAATTGTGTTACTTCAAAGTAACTGAAACGAGACTAGCTAACTTTTGACGGTATACGTTTTTCAGCTAGCCTTATGGTGACCAGATGGAAATTCAAAAAAAAAACGATGGCGATAATCTCTAGTGTAAGTTTGGAAATGAATTATTTTTTTAAACTTCAAAATTTCTGAAACATGGGACAACCCAAAATACTCAGGACGTCCCGCTGTGTGCGGGACATCTGGTTACACTAGCGAGCATCCAGACTATCCAGACTATCTCCCATGAAACCAAGTTAAATTATAGACCAATTTGAATCATAAAATTGGTGTATAACCCGATTTTTGCTAAAGGGAAGGGCTACCGGACACATACAGTGTTAATTAGAGTTCGTTCACAATCGATATTACTGCAACTTGCATTTTCAGCAGCTTGTACTCATTACTACTGAATTTTGGGCGAAAATTATAGAATTTTGATGATTTCCGATCAAACAGTTGTTGCAAAAAATATGTAATAGAGAAGGGCATAAGACCAAGGACATATTTGCATATTCTTTTAAAACACAGTGAAATATACGAAATTTAAATCATCAGCAATATTAACCCTCTCGTTAAAATTTGAGCGAAAACGCTTTGGCAAAATTGACCTCTGAATGGTCATATGAATTCTAATGTTAAAGATTTAAAATAATTGAAAAATAACCTCTGCGGATAATCTAAAGCGTTCCCGTAATCTGCTGATATAACGTCCTCGCCAAAGTCGACTAAGCAAGACTCTTGGTACTTTTCCTTGATTATGACGTCATTCGAGTATTTTTACAATAATGGTAGCGCGAGGCGCCTTTTCCCATCTCTACACCTACAATGTAAATATGTATTTTGATTAGTCATCCGATTTGCTTATCGAGAACTGATTGGTCAACAAATTTCCACGTAATGAATTCAGAAACAGAAAAAAACACAAGAGAAATTAAGATTTGAACCCGAACTCGAAAGAACTAACGGTTTCTTTCGTTATCAAATCAGCCCTCCTCGACATAGAATCGATGACTCATAAGAAATACGAAAAATAAGATTCATTCAAAGTCGGGTATGAAGAAAATAAGGGAAATTACAAAAATAAAGAATGTTGGGATGGAATCACAGATACATTTTGTATTACTGATTTTTAATTATAACTCCTGGGGATTAAGTATCAAAAACTGTAGCCATTTGTATGGTCCAAAAACCACATCTCCCCACGTTTTGCCGAGAGGATTAAGTCGAATCCAGATCAAAGACCCAATACGTATCTGTACATCTACTGTAGGAAAGTATTTGCGTGAAGGGCTTACAAACCACCCAATACTTATCTGTACATCTACTGTACGGAACTATTGGCATGAAGGGGTTATTAGTGCCATTAGAAAATGACACCCAGTGTTCATTTTAATTGCATTTGGCGGAAAATAAACCAGACTCTCGCTAATATTCGTTGTATAGAATACACCGATATACAAATGTTGTTTGATATATGCATATATCAGACAATCTTATGTACATGGATGATAGCACAAAATACTTCCAAAGCGCGTCTTATACAAGCAAGCTTTGATCAGATATACTCTTCGGCACAATTCTTGGTCAGTAGGTTTATTTTTCATTATGAAAAAGAGGTCAACATTTCTTCACGGAATAATTGCGAAGTGTTGCTGTCTGACGATTATATAGCAAAGAATCACAGCAAACAGATGTGGAAACGCTGTGGAAACGCTGTTAACGCACACGAAATCAGTGTTGCAGAATTTGGCCATCCGTATTAGTATGGCATGTGAGTGGGCAGTATAGAGAACAATCAATAGGCTCGGCTTTGTAATCACTTCATGAAACGGATCAATAGATGGAAGAAGAAATTAAAGTGTGCATGTTGGAACTCATGGAATGGGGAGATTGAATAGTTAAGCATCCGAATAAATTAGGGGTGGCACAATCTGCAGAAACGGGAAAACTGCTTATAGGCTGTGAGAATTTACAGAATCTTCAAAAGTATGAAGGGATTGCAATTAATATCGTTCTTTACTTGTCGAAAGGGGAGATAAGTATTCAGACAAGAAAGGTGAATGAGGAAAATATGAGGGGGATCTAGATCAATATTATCAACACTTAGCAACTATACTTGATAAAGACGGTCAAATTTCAATTCAAAATTTAAAGGATTCGCAAGAATGGCTACACGCGAGTGTTGGAGACGCATATATAGATGGGTGAAAATATAAACGTTAATTGGAGCAATACAGTGATTAAGCTACAGTGTGCCGCAATGGCCCAAGCATTAATTGAGTGATGACTATTGAAGGTTCCATAGGTTTAGACACAGGTTGAGGACACAGATTCACGCAGCTGGAAAAGATTACACACTAGAATAAGTTGGATGAGCGTAAACGTCATTATTCAAAGAAAGGGAATATACGAACAAAGTGCGAAACGTCGCGTACAAGATACACTTAAGAGAGCACAACTGTAAGTTAGACTACCATGTGCCACAAACTTTCAGGTCGCAAACTTTTTATCGTAAAAATAGGGGAGACAAAAAAAGGAAGATACAGCATGTCGTAGAGAAACAAACTGCATTGGAGAAGCATAAACGTCAACGAAGGGGGTGTCAAAAAGTATATCTAAAAAATGAGTTCCGAATACTATGAATCAATGACATTCAGACCTAATGTCCAAGTGGATGAAGTCGAGAGATTACAAATATAAATATGGAATAATTCATGGAAAGTTCTTGATATAAGATTGGGGAATTTAATCCGAAGGAGGAAACATAAAAAGCAGAAATCAGTGATGTATTGACAACACTAGTACTAGAACTGAAAGAAGGCGATCATAAAGAAGAACCGGAATATTGTAGATCCTATGAACAACAACTTGTGGGCATACGTGACTCCATAGACACAGCGAGAGAAGGGATGGAAAATAATAGAGGGAGAAAGATTTAGACCTGGAAAGAAGTCTAGTTCTTTCTGGGGATGAAGATCTTAACAGAGATGTGCAGATCAAAAATATGTAGCTTAAGTCAATACTATAATAGCAGGGCATGAACTCTTGATCAATGAGTTAACTGAAAGAACGGATGTAAGAATAGAAGCTATAATAGTATTAGTAGGTCGAAGATAGACACCGAGGAGGAATGTGAGCCCTAGAACCAATTAAGGTGAAGCCACCAAGATTCCGGAAAAGGTAGAGGAGATCCAGATGAGCGCTTAGAACATTATAGAAGGAAAATGAAAAGAAAAGATATTAATGCAGAGAGAAAGGAGATAAGAAAGTTAAGAAATAAGTAAGACTCTGATATCTGATATGTCACAGTGCAGGTGACACATCAATTAATTAATTTATAATATTATATTATAAAAGATTTAGAATGAGGACACGTATAAATGTAAACAAGTGAAAAGAATAGATTAATGCTACGGAGTTGAGATGTGAACTGGAAAGTCTATGCAGTGTTTCTGCAGTGTTTCTGGTACTTGCGGGAGACCTGCGGTCGTCATATTTGTAAGGCTTAGGAATGAAACCATAAAAGGAGTACCGCCGCAAGTATGGCCAGTAAATAGAAATGGGAAATGGTGCTAGGTTGGTTGGGACAGTCAATGGATAGAAGGATACTGGGAAATGTTGGAGTGGTTTCTCATTCTTATCGAGGATACAGAGAAGAAACCGGAAACGAGTTTTCCCGAAAGTGTACTTTCGGTATGAGCAGGATTTATATACTTAAAAGAAAAACATTTTGCATATAATACATCTCGAGTATGAAGCAGATACTTATGAAGAAATATCACCGATTGGTAAGAAAGAAACTCGAACGTTTCGAGATAAAAGAAAAGTGTTTAATGAAATAATTAAAAATGATCAATATGATCAGATAAGGAGACCAAGGAGTATAGAACTTGAGGAAAGAGAACAGCTGAAGGAGCAGCATGTTCTTGGGGACAGGAGAAGGAGATTAGAGCTAATGAAAAGAATAAAGGATGAACTGAAACAATGGAAGAATATGAAAAAACTGTTCTTGGACAGAAAATCTGAAGACTTTGAAAACTGGTTTACCCGTAACAGAGAGATACCAAGAATAGTACCACCAAAATATAGGATAATCAAACAGTGGCATTTAAGTTAGATCCGGTTAAGCTGGAACAAAATGCGGGGTTAGTCATGCTAAAAGAAGATGAGAAGATTGAGCTTGAAACTCTTAGCTTCGTGGCCATAATTGCGTATATGATGAATCATCCTCGAAAATATTTACCAGTCCAGTAATCGAACCTGAGTCCTATGCTTACGATATAGTGCTCTGACCATCTGAGCTAACCGGCCGCACGCTTAGAGCGTGGACGAGGGTATACTATTATACTTTTCCGAATACGCCTACAAAACACCATTAGTACTGGCAGAATCGGACACATAAAGTCTCGGTTGTGTCGACAAGAAGAACAGGTCGACAAGAAGAACAGGTAACGATCTTGTCATGGGAGAAAGCCAAGTAGAACATGAAGAAGTCCATGTTCTGGTCAGCTATTAAGAACATATCGGTTCAAATGTCATGGCTCAAGATCTTCGAGATAATACGTCGCAGATGATTCTGAGGGGCGAGATGAAAGAGAAGTGCATTTAAGCAGTAGCCAATTTGATTAGGACAATAGAAAATATGAAGAATAAAGCAAAATTAATAGGCGAAATGCACTGTCGCGGAACGGGTCAATCTCTATAAGATGTTTGAATAAAATAACAATTGAAAATTACGCTAGACTCGGTAGTGTCACGCGGGTTTACACATGAGTTTACAATCAAGGCACAAGGCAGGAGGCTTAAAGTTGACAAGCAGATGACAGCGGGGCTGCTGGATAAACTCCAAAAGTCAGAAGTGCATTTGGTCAAGGATCAAGTAGAAGTAACTGATCTGCTTTAAGTTAACGTTGGTCAGTCGGAAGATTCACATCAAGACTATGTACAGGCAGTAGCAGAACCTCGATTGATTTTATGTCAAAAGGAATATTCACACTGGAAGTAGAGAATATTCTAAAGTGGAGAGATATCTTGAGCACAAAAGAGCTGGAGAAGATGCTTGGGCAATTTTTGAAAAGATCGGACATCGGGCTCATATCAAACACTTTCTCCTGAATCTCAGAACGGAAGACAGTTTGGACTGGGCAGCATGGTCGAAAATGCGATTGACGGAAAATCAGAAGCACATAGCAGAAATTGATAATTTCTATTGCAATACCATGTGCCTAGAGGTGATGTCAATGTTAGCCGAGCTAGATACAGCAACTAGGTACAATGGCGGCGTATCTAACCAAAGCAAATCAGCTGCATAAGGTAATGTAAAATTGCATCGGGGTACGAGTGAAACGGCGAAATGGATAGGTAAGCTTAAAAAGATACGATCCAACAAGGCCGCACATGGAAGATCTTAAAATGAACAATTGCCGAAATGAGATTTTCGGAACTGAGCGTAACTGAAAAACAGGTTGAAATTGATGATGTGAGAGCAGAAAGACGATGAAGTGCCCGAAAGCACTTCAGAAGTAGAACGGCAAAAGTTCAAGCTAAAGCAGTTGAAAGATGCAGAGGGTAATCAATTAAACTATATCGAATGGCAAATTTTCTAGCTCAATCTAAAGTTTGAACGCGTGAACAATCACCTGCAGAAAAATCGCCTACAGAGGAATCGCCGGAGTACCGCACCTTAAACAAGTGTCGCCAGAATTGTCACTAATAAAAGAGACAACGAGCAGATTACGGATGCTCCTGAAGATGACAATGATCTTCACATGATGGACGTCCGGCTGGAGATGTACAATGCTGAGGTGATTCGAGGACAGAAAGAGAGATGAAGGTTTCAGTAGCACAAAAGGGCCAAGCGACTAATGCAATGTAGGTTATCTGATGTATACAGAATGTAACAAGAAGAACATAAACATATAAAATAAATTTAGAATGGATTGAGACAAACTCAAAAAACACCAATATGAATCAAGTATTCTTTAGAAAACTATAGAACAAAATAAGACAAATGTGCATATACTGTTATCTTGCTGAAGATACAAAGAAGTCACTAACTAATGAAGGTATTGCTTAGACAATGGGGCAGACGAATCGGCGTTATTGGAGACGACCAGTAATGAGAAAGAAGACAAGTGAGGTTAAAGGAGCATACCAAATTAAATTAAATCAGGTAGAAAAACCGTAAAAGTTTCAGCATATAAACAGATAAGTAATAGAAAAATATTACAGACTAAGAACCATTCAAAATGAAACGCAAGTACAGTGTCTAATCAACCATTTCCATTTATATATTGAAGTTCATCTAGATTTATAGCAAAAAACAAAAATGTAGGAGCATTGGTATGCGATATGTAATACAAGTTTTATGTTAATCGAAAAATGTATCTTACTTGAGGGATTAGGAGGTCACTTTCGTATTAAAGCAAATTTCAAACAATGGCGCAAAATTATTATCAGGACGATAAATAACAATATGAAGATCCATCAAACGATGTAGACAAACAGTCGAAGTAGCTGTTTGAAGTAGCCAGGGAAAGGGCGAGTAATAAATCGCGAGAGGCACCTAGTCGGAAGAGTGATCATCCAGAGCATGACATAATATGCGGGGAAACAGGCGTTCATATATGCTCAGGCGCTTTCCAGGAGATTCTCAGACTATAGGAACTTCATAATCAGTACAATAGTTGATAATGACGGAAAGAAAGACACAGATGGATATATAAGAGCATATATGACTGATCAAATTAATCATATGCTTAAAATAACGGATGTGTGCAAATCTGATCAGAGGGCTTTGGAAACGAAAACTCAAGCGAAGATGAAGGAAATTGCGTTTGCGGTAGTACGCAATAGAATGATAGACATACATAGGGGAGCCTTCAGAGGGCGATGCAATAGCCATAAGAGGGAATCTAACGTACAAGAAGTTTCAGGTACTGTATCAGAAGCCCGTTAAACCTAAGTATGTTCCACGATCTTCTGGAGGTAGAGGAATGGAAGGAGACGGAACACCGGGTAATAACGGAGGTTCGTATAACAAAACAGGAAGTACTAGAGGCCATTTAGAAGGACTTACGGATCCAGTCGAGCATTACCGTAACAAAGACGGGAAGTATCACCCAAACTAATTGAGAAGACATCGAAAATAATCGCAAACGGGGAATGAAGGCAGAAGTAAGTCGTATGTTACTTTACATAATAATAAGGTTCAAATATACGCTATGCCAACAGAGTACATACGAAATCAAGTACAGCTAACTCAACAGAATAATTAAGATTGAGTCACAAACTTTGAGAACGTAGAGAAAATTTAGAACCGAGTTCAACATAACTGTAGATTCCAGTGATCTAAGCCAAGAAAAACTCATAGCATATATAAAGGTGACGATGGAATCATCCACATCCCATTCAAGTTCAACGACTTTATGCAAGTATGCATAAATATTAATTAAGTATAGCCCTCAGAACAAAAACTGTGAATAGACAGGCACCGGTGATAAAATGGACAATGTTATACTTAATTTTTTTCTCAGCTTGTCGCTAGACAGATGCACATAGATTATTACCGGCCAAAAAAGAAAAGCACTTACCATAGCGACAGTTGACAGTGACGACTGGGATTGTCCAGTAATACCGTTTCATAGGTAGTGGATATATTGTGGGGAAAGCAAGTGGGAACAATTTTCATTATCAGGTGAGAAGAATGGCGAAAATAATAAACTAGGATATTTCGTCCGTTAAACATGAAGAAATGTATCTCTTATTAAATTGGGAGTAGTTTCTCTTACAGATAGCAGTTACGGAGGAAATGGTTTCTGAAGATTATTACTTTGCATCGAGTCGGGCGAAGGTTTGGCTGATGGAGAATATTCAAAAAGATGTCTTCATACCAATGACAGTTGGTTTATTTGCTGAGTTTCCTGAGAAACTATAAAAACTAAATCGAATAGTCGTAAGAGTAAAAGGGGAGGAGTCATTGAACTTTATCCTCAAGTAGTATGATTAGTGTAGCTTTAAGTTACCGGTGCTGTTTAACATGACGCTCTACTGCGAACTCAATTTTAAAATGCAGGAGACCACAAGCAGCAGAGTCGCAAAGAGGCCAAGAAAACTCTCGACACTGAGAGTGACACAGACATCATGATTATTTTATCCAACTTACTGAACAAACAAGCTTAAATAAACTCATAATAAAATTCAAATACATGCAAGCAAATGACTCTAAATGCAAAGATAGTTCAACGACGTAGTGATATAGTGTATGATAGACAAATATAAGGTTAGAACATAATTTGCGATAACAATGAATGCTTGCAATACTCAGCAGAACAACTTAATGTTCTGGTAGTATGTATGTCAAAAACGGAGCACAGAAGAAGTTGAAGTCAGATGAATCGAGCAGTCGAAACAGTCCAAGATTTAGAGTGCGTAACTTAGGGTTGTATGAGGAATAACGCATTGACGTAATATGATTTTTAAAACGTAAGTTAGAATTTGACTAGCAGACCAATCATCAGTATTATATTTCAGTCTAAACAGGACAGAAGTCGAATTATGATTAACACAGTGTTAATTAAAGTTAATCAGAGGGAGTTAATCGAAAAATTAGAAAATTTTGGCCAATTTTTCTCCCACCTTACTCCCAGTACCAGTAACCTCAAATACTACGCGAAGATTTATTTTTATTTCAGGACCAATTTAAACTTTGATATTAATATTATGTCGATCAAAGTAACCCCTTTCCTTGCCAAGTACACATTTAAGACGTTATGCTCTCAATTACTGCACGGCTGTCAAAACTGCCCCCCCTGCATCCAATAAAAGTATCGAAAACATACTGCGATTATTTCATTTAAAGCTATCGACCTCAAAAGTCACATTGCCAAAACAGATACTCTTGACTTCGACCACCCCCTAGTATACCACTAATTCCAGTTGTTTTGAGTCAAATTTTTACTGAACATACGTTGGGATATCGGCCGGGTTGCTGTGGCTGGGTTTTTGCAGCAGTTGAAACTTCGTGATTTTGTCACTTTTTGAAAATGTCTACCTTTTTTGGCCTATAACTGGGTAACGTGTTAAGAATTCGGGTCGGTCCGTTGTGAAGAATTGAAGCTTGAGTTATGATGCGTCAAATACGCCGACTTTCTAGTCAATCTGACATACTTCACGAAATAATATTTTTGACTTAACTATATACCGGGTCTATGAGAAAATCTATCAAATACCCTTACAATTTGGTATATTATAGGGTTTGGCGTCACGATCAAAGTTTTACATAACCAAAAGTGTGTACAATTGATTCTTTTCAAGTTATAGTAATTTTAGAAAAGTGAAATATTGTGAAATTTTAAATTACTATAACTTCAGCATAAACAATTATACGCACTTTTGGTAATGGAAAGCTTTGATGGTGAAGCCAAACCCTATAACATATCAAATTTTAAGGGTACTTGATAGATTTTCTCATAGACCCGGTATGTAGTTAAGTCAAAAATATTATTTCGTGAAGTATGCCAGATTGACTAGAAAGTCGGCGTATTCGATGCAGCATGACTCAAGCTTCAAATCTTCTCAAAGGACCGACCCCGAAACCCGGCCAAGATCCCAACGTATGTTCAGTAAAAATTTGACTCAAAACAACTGCAATATTAGGCGGGGGTCGTAGTCAAGGGTATATGTTTTGGCAATGTGACTTTTGAGGTCCATAGGGGGCCTAATTAATCTAGTACGATTTAGTTCGGTGAGCTGCCGTGCACCATCAATTAAAATTAACGGTTTTATAAAACAGGTCCTTTCGCCTTTTTGGAGTTTTGGGGGGTTAACTGTACGAAGGGGTGTAATTTTTGACATTTTGGACAGGGAAAAATTCTATCAAACCCAATAGGTCTCGTTAACCGATCGCTTGCTACCCAGACCCGGCGGCAGTTTTGACAGGCGTGTACTGGAGTACTAGATTAGTCGCAAATTTTGGACTTCGCATTAATTCTGGTTTAACACCTCATTCGCACTGTTTATACTTTACATACTCCAAAATGCGTAAAATAATGCACAGTTTAATTTTAGAATGTACGGAAATCAATTTTGGAATAAAGAGATTTTGGAGATATAATTACGGATGCGCTAAAGATTCCGAAAGTGGTTTCGGCCCGCTTCGCACACCCATGAAGTAAGACCGCCATTGTCGGCCGATGAAGGCAATGACATAAATCAAAAAGACTGACAACATTTGGATTGAAATAGATGACCGACCGCTAAGATAATTTCAGTTCAAATTTGTCAACGCTTTTGGTCTGCCAAATTATTTAGTTTGAAAAGTATTTGAAAACCTTGTAATAAGTTAAAATTTTAAGCAGATACGTTTATCAATTCTTGAGATATCGGCGAAAGAAGGACGTTTTGGACGTCGGAACCACTTTCGACACTTATAACAACAAAAAAGGACAAAGAAAACGAACTACTGGGATCCTATATTTGTAAACGCTAACTTGTAGGAATAACTTTACTATGGAAATATGGGTGTTGTTCAGTTAGCGGTAAGTTTTTCCTCTGTTTTGTGGATTTGATATATAATTAAAAGGCAATTATAATCGAACACACACAAAACTCTAGGGTTAAACAACCCGTAAGACGTCAAATAATGACGTATGTAACCAAATAATGAAGTTATTGAGGGAGTTTTCGTTATTGAGGGATTTCTATCCCCCGGAAATATGTGTCCAGTGGTGTCTGTTTTGAGTTTCTGGTTCATTTTACCAACCTGAATGTAAAGTATTTCATTCACATAATGGTCATACAGTTGTCGTAGAATTTAAATTATAAAGATTGACATTATTCTAAAACCTATTTTACTGTTCTATAACTGCCAACGTTTGTTATTAATAAATCTTGTATTTGCGGGTTAACTTTGCCCTTCCTAATTTGTAAAATCACAAAATGATTGACAGGTGTTATCATTTAGACATCTGTTAATCTTTATCAGTAGGAAACTTAAACACGAATAAACAAGTTCATGGCTAACTACAGTGATAAACCCGGTTAACCAGTAGAGACTCCGAGCGAAATACCCTGTGAATACCCTTTAGGGGTATATGTCCCTACTCTCTTCTTTTCCATTTAAATTCAAAACTTAGCAATATTTTCCGTTGAAAATTTGAACGATCGAAGCTGTGCTATCTGGCTATTTAACGGCACTCAAATTATATTAATACTGCTTACCCATAAAGTATGAAAATCGAAATGTAACAGGGATAGACATGTAATTTCATTCAAATAATATTTTGTCGGTCAAATATATGACTAGAAGTCCAAAAAGACGCTCCATGACTCCAGCTTCAATTATTCTCAAAGGTCTGACCCTGAATTCATAACACGTGACCTAGTTATAGCTCAAATGGAATTTTTAAAGTACAAATTTTCAAAAAGTGACCAAATCACGAATTTTTCACATTTCGATTTGTTATAATTTAGAAAACATGCCAAGGTCCCAAAGTATGTTCATTAAGAATTTGACTCGAAACAGTTGCATAAAAACTAATATTTGGGACGTAAAAAAATAAATTTTGTCTATTTGGGCAATTTGACTTAAGAGGTCCACAAGTTTAGAAGATTAACCTGAGTACGTTTTCGATGCGTTTATTGCTGAGGTCTACTTAATCTAGCGCAAGTTAGTGCGGTGAGCTCCCATATACCCATGAGTTAAAATTAACGTTTTTTTTTTCAAAAAAGCTTTTGACTTTAGGGGGTTAACTGTACGACGCGTATAATTTCGGATAGTCTGGGAACCGTTTCTGAACCGCCAGAAAAACTATATCAGACCCACTAAGTCTCGTTAGCCGATCTATTGATCCCTCGCATAGGGGGGGGGGTAGTTTTGACTGGCGTGCGTCATAGGAATGCTTTCTCTTGCAGTTCATGCAAACGTAATATTTGCAGAGATCAGTATAGCCGTGTGCATTGTAAAAAATGTGCTCGCTCTCTTCCTAGCACGATCTCCCTCTCTAATTTAGACACAGCTAGACCTTAAATTCAATAAAAAAATACTAAAAAGCAATATAAGAACGTATTTTTTTTCTATGACGACAAGGATACCCAAATAACATTAATAAAATGAATCTGAGTTATTGGGGTTAGAGGACCTGGAGTTCACTAAATATTTAATAAAAAATATTGTTTACAACGTGAGACCATTATTTGTTTTCTGTACCAACGTGGATACCCACAGAAAAATAATAAATTAAAAACGAGTTCCTACCGTCAAAAATCTTAGTGCTGTAATTAGTACACCGTTTGATTTCTTCATGATGATTTCGTCTACATGTTCTGTAGACGATAAGACCGCCATGTTTTGTATATAACGAGAATCATATAATGGCAAAAGACTGACAAACTTTGGATTGAAATAGAGGTCCGACCGCTGAGATAATGGCAGTTAAATTTTGCAAGTCGCTTCAATTTTCACGAAAAGTGCGAGAACGCTTATGGCCTGCCAAATTAGTTACACTGAACGTTTTTCATCGGTACAATTTTTGTTTGAAGGGTATTTGAAAACCCTTATAATGTGTTAAACTTTGAAGCAGATCCATCCATTGGTTCTCGAGATTTTTGCGACAGAAGAGCGTTTTTGACGTGTTAACTCCCACGCTGATTTGGGATCAAATCTGATCCCAGATTCTGTATTCCACAATTTTTCGATTCCCCGAAAAAAA
>SCLF01161431.1:0-10258 GCA_004367975.1 Mesochordaeus erythrocephalus
AAAGTGTTTGAGTATATTTTTTGTACTCACAAAGTACTCTTTTTTTCTCTAGTAATAATTACGAAAATTATTTATCTTTTGTAATGCATTAAAATCACTGTATAGGCGTTTTCCATCCATATTATATATGGTTCACCGCTTGCACTAACATCGCTTTATAATTTATCCGCTTATAGAAACTGTGATAAGGTCGGTCCCGCTTTTTCTCTGGTCAGCGTCCCACGTTTGGATCAATCCTTCCCAACCGTCTCTAATTCCCCCGTCTCTAATTCCTTGCTTCTTAATATAATCCGCGTAACTGTTTCTTGGTTTTTCCTATATTTCAACTGATGATAAAACCAAATCTATTTTCCCAAACCTCCCCTATCTAGTCGGGGAGGAATGTCCCATGGACATTAAAGACTGCTATATAATAAAGCGATACGACCAAGAACCCTGGGAGTCTTTAACTCCTAGGGGCATTCAGCAAAAATCAGCGAATGTTTAAGAATACGACGATATTAATCTGAGAAAATTAAGAGTAGAGGCTGAACATTGGATATGATGTAAAATTCAGCGTAATAGGGCATGATATAGCCAGATACACCCGAAAGGAGCGGAGTCATGAACATAGGCCCGGATAAATTTCACGAAAATGTAGAAACAATGAGTAAGGAAAGAACGAAATGAGTGTTTAGGCCAGAGTAAACATGATTGTTAACCCCAGGTGGAACTGGGGCATAAAATCGATAATTCCCAATCTACGAATAATTTATAGTTGCGCCCTTTTACAGTCATGAAAAGAGTCAGGAAAACTGTCCGAAAAGATATTGCTTATACGGGGGTTATCGGCGTCAGCAAGGACGAAACGATGAATAGTTAGCACCCGGTAGACTCTCTAATGTATATATCCTAATCACCCACTTTCATTAAACCCACAGGACGGACAAACGTCGTCACGTATTAAGCCATTGTCCAGCCCCTGGGAATATGCTCATGTAGCAGGCGAGTACTCGAAGGGTTAAAATGACTGAAGATGATTTGGCCTCGGGCCTATAGGAAACAAAATCAATGACGAGACATTTTATATTTTTGTATATTTTTATAAATAAGTATATCAAATCAACTGGATAACGAATGGATGTACTGGATACTGAATGTATAAACTTTATCGACCGAACGCACTAGAATGAATGCAATAATGATGCAATAATGAATGCAATAATGATTCAACTGGAAGTGGATAAAATCCGTAGCTGCTCTGTTTGCACGTTATAAGTCTACTTACATGTTAGTAGTTTAACGGTAAACTGTTCTGTTGTCGTAGAAATATCAGTTTGACCACGGTGGCTCTTATAGGTTATTGAGTAGGTTAAAATCTGACTTTGTCTCAGAGTAGCACCAACTCAGTTCATGGAGAATTAATCTACAATGCATGAATGCAATAATGAGCAAGTATACTTAAAACCTTCAGACATATCAGCTACGGAATTTTATCCATTTCCAATGTAATCTCTCGAAAACAAAGGGCGCAAACACTATGTTCGTTGATATTAGCAGAGTAAGAAAAGGCACGTCAAAAATAGTACGCTTTTAAGGGTTACCGATCACTTACAATAGAGATTATAAGTTTAGATATTCACTATAGACCTGTACAATACTGTATCTTTTAATTGAACCGAAAAGGAGCTAACTATCTAATTGCCTGTACTATCTAATTCATATTATAATATAATTATACACCTTCTCCGTAGACCATTGGTGTAATAAATCCTCTAATGTGATCATCTAAGACCCTGACGAATGGCTAACGTTTACCTTTCACATAAATTTAACCGTCTCGTAAAAAACTGGAGAGCTGTTAACGTCTATTTATATGAATTAATGGTACCATAGTGACTCCGCTCGCTATAAAACTGAGTTAAATTAGCTTAGCACACGTGCTCGCTGCCACAGAGTTCCAATCTTTTAAGCACTGGTCAGACATAGGAACACATATTTGGGATATAGTAGAAAGTGGACAAGCAGAACAAATTTCCCTCAGCTTTTTCTAAGTTGGATTCTGATGATCTCAGAAAATAATATATTTTAGCTTTCCTAATCTAACCGAGATCGCGATCCACTGAACTAGGACCTCTCTGATACATCCAAATATGTCCTTTGCATCCGCGACTTTTAGAGAAACTTCCAAAAATAGATGACAGAACGAGTAGGTAGTAGACCCGGTAATTGATCTGCTCATCTTCCCCCATCATCATAGTACTATGGAATTCGTTTCCTAGTTTCTTTCTTCTTTCAGAAACTCACAGTTCTTTACGAACATAACTACCATATATTTCACCATGACTTTTTACTCACAATTAATACCATGAATACAATGAATGTAGCAAGAGATAGATAATTGCCTCTGTCCACTTGTTCCAGTAATGATGAAGTCAGTGGAAAGCTTAAGGCTTTCCCTCTTAGGCTTGAAATTATTCCATTATAAATGTATCCGTCTTCATTAAAGATCTGCATGACATTTATAGGAGTTTTTTCCGAAGAATTCGGTTCTCCATTGTCCCTATAACTAGAGTGGCGGAGTTAGTACTTCTTATTGTGCCCTTTTCAATTTTATCAATTAGTTTAGGATCTCATTTGTCACTGATATAACCCGTTCCAAACCACCCGCTCCCTTCAAGTGGAAGTTGTTAGCTTAACCACCTCTATGATTCTGATTATTTTGTTTTTTAGCAATATTTAGCAATCGAAAAAATTGTATTTCCTGCTTAGTGAACTGTTATCGTAATGCAAGCGCATAATAAAGGTCTTGTTATTTTTGCTGGGGTCACAAGATGCTTCCCTCTCCAGTTCTTTCAAGCCAGGCTTCTTCTGCGGCTTGGTGACTTGTTCTCTGAATACAGAACCCTCTCCGTTTCTGCCGGGTTTCACACTTCCTCGACCTGCACTTCCTTGACCTGCATTCTAAAAGATTTTAGGTTAGTTTCCAAGGACTTCCCTGGCAGCATATTGTCTAACATGTTAACACCGGGCATAAATAACTAAAATCAGAAGCTTACTAAGTATACATGGTCAGCGTTAAGCTTTCCGTTGCTTCTCTAGTATGCCATATCCTCCTACCGAGTCAAATCATATCATTTACATGATTTTGCTCCACCTTTCTATTGAATTGAGGAGTCTGTCCACTTGTTCTTTTCATCCTCACTATTATTGACTATCTTCTTCTTCTTCTTACTATCTCTGAATTTTTCCTTTAAGCCCTTTATTTATTTTCTGGATCCTATGATCATTGCCCTGACTCTACTCCCATCTAGCACACTTCATGGTCCAGTTAGACTCGTATTCTAATCAATCGGTCTCAAGTCAGGTAATGGTATAATAATATTTGCGATTTAATTTTCTAGGCACCCAATTCTGAGCGTCTGACCGGGATCTGTATTGTTGGTGTATTAGTCGCCTTGAGGTGTATTAGTCACCTTGAGGTTTGGTTCATGGTTATGTTAGGTTCACAGTTAGGTTACGTGCATGGTTAGTTTATGTTGATGGTTAGGTTATGTTCATGGTTAGGTTAGGTTCGTGGCTAGGTTTGGTTGATGGTTATGTGCCATAATTGATGGTTGTGTGCAATAATCGTGGCATCTGAGATGAAGACGTCCGTCTTCTTAAAGCTTGACCCACCATTTGAGCGCTTGTATATTTCACCGAGCCTTTAAGCCCCTATTATTGAAGTCACAAAGTTCTTGTAGTCTGAGTAGTCATCAGGAAGCGCTCGCACGAACCTACACAAAAGCGCTACTAACTTGTGCTTGCGTCCGTATGTTCTTGGTCCTCTACCAGCATCTAAGTCAGAAGCAGGTAAGCATCTCGCTGAACCACTGGGTATTCGCCCATGGTTTTGATCGGTGTGTTGTACTTCTGCGTGTTTATGCGAACTATTTTTCCTGTATCTTCTCGTATTGACTGTATGCCAGCATCGTTTTCGTACTCGCTTGCTCCAACTTTTCTGTGATCTCCTGCTGTGTAATGTTGATAGCCCATTGGTCAGCTGTGTCTAGTAACCACGCTCCTGCATGCAGTCCTGTTTGCGTTCTAACATTCGTATCCAATGATTCTCGTCCTGTTCACAGGTTTCCAACATCTTCATTACTCGAACTTTGGACTTTTCAAATAGCTCCATGAGACCAACATTTTTCGACATCAGGGGATCATTAAACGTCAGTCGGTTATTTTTAACATCCTACCTGACATTCACTTCTTTTGACAGTACTTTCTGTGCCGATTCCGCCAGTCTTTTGCCGTTACATTTTAATCTCTAGTTAATCCTGAGGTCGTTTCCATGAACTCTCACACTTAGATCCCCTCTCTCATTATGCTTCCAGCCTGCACGTGGTATGCGTTTTCTGCCTTGTCGGCCGTGCTGGTCCACTCCTCCGTATTATTGATAGGGACATCCATCCTGGCAAGCTATGCAACTCCCGACTCTTGATCAGAAGCACTTGCTATCCGACCACTACTACTGGTGACCCTCAATCTCTCGTTAAGCTCTACCCCTTAGGAGATACTGTGAAGAAGTTTCCTCCTCGCCAATGTTGGCAATGCTTGCCAACCTGTGCTTGTCCTGGAGGAGGCATTGTCCTGGTGAAGGCATTGTCCTGGTGAAGGCATTGCCAACTGGTGCTGCCACCTAGGCGTTGCCAGCTGGGCGCTGTCTAAGACTAGACCACGAGTTGTCACCAACTAATTGCTGCCAGCTATGCCCTGCCCTTATGCGCTACCAACGCTAAGCACTGCCGATTATACACTGCCAGCTAGGTGCTGTCGACCATCAATCGGTGCCACCAATTAAGCGCTGCAGCTCGTGGTTGCCGACTCTAGGTTGCCAGCTAGACTCTGTCATCTATGGGCTGCCCGCTACTCAGCGTTGCCCGCCATATACTACCAGCTATGCTGCCAACCACTAAGCGTTGCCAGCTAGACGCTTTCAACTATGTGCTGCCAGCCACTAAGTGTTGCCAGCTAGACGCTGTTAACAAAGCACTACCAGCAACTAAGCGTTGCCAGCTAGACACTGTCATCTATGTGCTTCCAGCCACAACGCGTTGCTAGCTAGACGCTGTCAACTATGCGTCGCCAGCGCGTAAACATTGCTAGCCAGACACTAAGTGTTTCCAGTTGAACGTTGGCAGCTATGCGCTGTTTTATCCCTGGGCTTCTTATCCGTGGGGATTTCCTCTATGAAACCTGGTGGCGAGACTTCCCACAAAGCCCTTCTTGATGAGCTCACTATCCACAGATCACTATCCACTCCTTATCCACAGCGCGCCTTGAAGGGCTTGCCGTCTCGCGCTTACCACGAGGCTCCTGATGCGTTGTTCGTGAAGTACATATTGCGGAGTTCTTACTATCAAACTCTACCTAAGTCCTGTTGTCAAGCCCTTACCATCAAGCCACTCCTATTACGTCCTTCCTCTCTGTCTTGCAGCAAGAACGCTATGTTTATTCCATTATCATAAAGTTCTAAACACGTTAAGATCAACTTCTAACTCCCTTTCATTATCCTGATATTAACTTTTGGATAATGATAGACAGTAAGCTCATCTGAATAGTTTTCCATTTAGTCTCAGGGTAATATCTGTTTATCAATCACAACATAATTCTTGTTTGGGAGCTTTTGTTCTTCCTATTGTGTAAGCCCATTTAATGAGTCTGTAATGAGTCTTTGAAGTTAACGGCAGTAAATGCAGTGCATTAGGTAACTAAATGCTAGGCGCAGGTTGAATGGATCCTTACCACATGGCAAATTTGTGCACTAACTTTGATTAGAACTAATTAATCACCATATCACCTTGTTTCCTGCCCTCAACGCTTGATTCCCCCGACTGTCCTCTTTTTCTAATCAGTCTGATGCTTGATTCTGGCTTTCTGCTGAAGGAATTCCTGTCTTTCCGCTTCACTTTCCGATTGTTCTAAGCCGAAGCTGAACCATTGCTGTTCCATAGCTCCACGTTGAGCTACGGCTGCTTGACGCAGTGTATTGGCAGATTATACTGGAGCTTTTTCTATCACCGTTGAGAGCTCTGAGCTTGTCGATGTAGCCATGTGGCAACCTCTTCGGAGTGTCGATCTGTGATAAATTCATGAACCTATGAAGCTGCGCAACCCGAACTACCTTTCTAATCGAGGGTCTGCTAGCCCGCTCCGGATCTTCTGTGAGCAACCTAACCCTTTTTCCGGCTGTAGTCTCTTCGTCCGGTTCACTAAACCATTTTAGGTAATTATCTGGTAATATTTCAGATGTGAACCCTACCATTTTGCCACTATGACATAAATATTACTTACGTTTCTATTTGTGTCTGATCCTGTACATGTTTCCAGTCCACGTCGAAGTCCGCAATCAGTTTGCAAAACCTGTCATGTTGCTTATTGACTGTTCCTCTCTGTGTGAAGGGAATGCTGAGCATTTTTTCAATGGCTCTTGCGTGTGTTATATGTTGGAGTTGCATTTCTACCAGCAGACCCTGCATGTTGAATACTACGTTAGAGTAGCTCTCCGATTAATTCTGCCCGAGTATCAACAACATATGACGTAACTGCTTAGTGTTATCAGCTGATCGTCCTCCTCTTAGGTCTGTTGGCCACAGAAGCTTGCAAAAGGTGATGATTTGTTGTAATCGGTCCATGAGCCTTCGCTCCATGAGCTTTCCCAGGGCTTTAATGCAGAACTCTTCATATTTTCCTCCCCACCGCTCCGTTCACCAGTACAAGCATCTCGGCTGGATTTTTTTGCATCTCCACGACATGAAAGCTCTTGTTTTGGTACTATGAGAATCCATCCAACGAGATCTAATCTTGGTGAATTATGTTGTCAAGTTCAAACTATGAAGCTATAATCATGAAGAGCTTCCCCTAACAGCCAGCATTGGAGCTTTGTTGTCAAGCTTATGGGTGGCTTAACCACAATAGTTTGACTTGTAATATCTGTTGTCAAGCTCTTACCATTAGAGTCTCACTAAGCAAGATATTCCTACCCAGAGCTTGCCTTGGAGAATTTTTGTCAAGCTCTTACTATCAAGCTCCACTACAAAGAGCTTGCCACCAAGAGCTTGTCTTGGAGAACTTGTTACCAAGCTCCTACTATCAAGCTCTTCTTATGAAAAGCCTCCCATTAAGAGCCTAACTTGAAGATCTTGTTATCAAGCCCTTATTATCAAACTCTTACTATAAAGAGCTTCCCATCAAGAGTTAGTATTGTAGATATTTTGTCAAGCTCTTACTAGGGTCGGCAAGCACTTGTACTGGCTAAAATTTCTTATCCTAAAACTCTGACTTAAAGATATTTTTGTCCAGCTCTTATTATCAAGCTCTTACTTTGAGGGTCTTTCCTCCAAGATCTTGTCTCGGAGCTCGTGTTGTCAAGCTCCTACTAACCAGCTCCTACTGTGACGACTAACTTCTTATCAAGAGCTCTTCATAATCTTGTCGTCTAGAACTACTATTCAATCTTGTACTCCTGAGAGCTTCCTGTCAATTTCTAGTGACCTACTCAGATGTTTTTGTGAATCGCATCGCTTCAGTTTAAATTTTCCATCTTCCTTCTCTTGTATCATCTTGCTATCAACCTCATACTAAGAAGAGCATCCCACCCAGATTGACTTATAGATTTTGTTGTAAAGCTTGACTTGGAGACTTTGTTGTCATTCTCTTGCTTCTAAGCTCTTACAATGAAGAGATTCCCAATCCGAGCTTAACTTAGAGAATTTGTTGTCGAGCTCTTACTATCAAGCTCTCACTATGAAGAGCTTCTCAATCAGAGCTTGACCTGGGGAAATTGTGGTCAAGGTCTTACTATCCAGGTCTTACTATTAAGAGCTTCCCAGCGTGAGCTTGATTTAGAGATTGCTGTCCAGCTTACTGTCCAGAGCTTACTACGAGGCTCGTTTCCTGAAGAGCTTACTGTCAAGGGCTGTCCCCAGCTTGCTGTCAAGCGCTTACTATAAAGCTCTTGCTTAGTTGAGCTTACTATTAAGCTCGTACGATTAAGCTCTTCTTGATAAGAGCCTTCGATGCAGAGCATACTGGCCATCACTTACTACGAAGCGCTTGCTATAATGTTCTTGATAGGGAGAGTTTCTTCTCTAGGGCTGCTGGCCGGCTCTTATCTTGCTGAGTTTGTTAGGCGGCTCTTGTTACGAAGCTCTTGCCTTGATGAGCTTTTGATGAGGTTTCTATCCAGAGCTTATTATGAAGCTCTCGCCTTAACGTGATTTTAACATTAAAGGCTTCCTCTGAGGGCCTATTAAGAAGCGCTTCCTGCAGCGTGCCTGTTACGATGGCCTCACTAACAAGATCCTCCATACCCTAACTCATGACCAGTTCTTATCTTGCTAAGCTCGCTAGCCCGCACTTACTACGAAGATCTTGACTTGGTGAGCTGTTTAACACTAAGTGCTTCCTCTGAAGGACGCTAACAAGCACTTCCTGCAACACACTTGTGCCGATGTCCTTACTAGGAGAGCTTCCCCAGACGAACTGCTCCCGCTCTTATCCTGATGATCTTGGTGATAAGAGCTGTCTTCATGCTAGGGGGAGCTTCCCAACAAGGACTAATAGCAACCTCTTGTCTTAGAGGTCCATCTTCTATGAGTTGCCATCAACTAAGTGCTGCCCTCTATGCTCTGCCACCTATGCGCTGCCAGCTCGACGCTGCCAACTAGGCGCTGCCAGCTATGCGCTGCCAATATTTGAGCGCTCTCACATAAGCTCTGTGCTTCACTATAGATGCTGCCAACTAGGTGCTGCCAGCCTTTAAGCGCTGCCACCAATAAAGTGCTACCAACTATGCGCTGCCAACCACTGTGAAATACTAAGCGTTGCCAACTATGCGCTGCCAGAGGCTAGGCTCTGGAAGCTAGACGCTGCAACCTATGCCCTGCTACGAGCCAGCCTTCCAACTATAGACTGCCAACTAAGCGGTGCCCACTACTAAGAGTTACCAACTATGCGCTGCCAACCCTAGCCACCAATTAAGGAAATCCAACAACTAAGCGATGCCACCTATGTGCTACCACCTAAGCGCTGCCGACCATAGGCTGCCATCACGACACTGCCAACAATAAACGCTGGCAACAATTAAGCGCTGCCAGCTAGTCACGGTCAACTATGCGCTGCCAGCTAGACGCTGCCAATTAGGCGCTCCAACTGGCCGCTACCACCTATACGATGCCCCCATCTAGGGTTGCCATCTAGGCCCTGCTAACTATGCGCTGCCAGTTATGCCCTGCCAGAAACTAGACGTTGCCAGCCAGACACTGCCAACCATGCGCTCCCAGCAACTAAGCGTTGCCACTATGCGCTGCGAACAACAATGGGCTGCAAGCTAGACGCTTCCAACTAGGCGCTGCCGATCTGATGTTCCCGTTTACAACGCTAGGCAAATCAAAGTGCATAAAGGAAATACCTCTGACCACATTTCAGCCTCCTTCCTAATTTTGGAGGCTAGCTCTCCACCTAGGGATCACTTAACTACAACACCTAGTGCATCCAGGATTTCTGGTCGAGTATTCTCAACATCAATCCCAACCTCTCAAGAACTAACAGTTAGATAGAGGATCGTGTTGCCGTTCGCAACGCTATGCCTCTCCAGCAAATCAATGTGCATCAAGGAGTGACCCCTGACTAGTCTTCTCTAGTCAATTCTCTCTCTTGCTTAATCTTGTAAGAGGGGTAAGCGTCTACCTTGCTAACGGCTGGTATTCAAAGCTGCAGGAGTGTATGCCTGTAGCATCTTCCTCTGCCTGTGACCCTAAGCTCATGGCAGCCTCCTTCCTAATTTCGGAGGCTACTTCTGCACCTAGAGATCACTTAACTCCAGCACTTAGTGCATCTAGGATTTGTGGTGGAGTATTCTCAACACCAATCCCAACCTCTCAAGAACTAACAGTTCGAGAGAGGATCATGTTGCTGTTCGCAACGCTATGCCTCTCCAGCAAATCAATGTCCATCAAGGAGTGACCTCTGACTAGTCTTCTCTAGTTAATTCTCTCTCTTGCTTAATCTTGTAAGAGGGGTAAGCGTCTACCTTGCTAACGGCTGGTATTCAAAGCTGCAGGAATTCATGCTTGTAGCATTTTCCTCTACCTGTGACTCTAGGCTCATGGCAGCCTCCTTCCTAATTTTGGAGGCTACTTCTGCACCTAGAGATCACTTAACTCCAGCACTTAGTGCATCTAGGATTTCTGGTGGAGTATTCTCAACACCAATCCCAACATCTCAAGAACTA
>SCLF01161542.1:0-10257 GCA_004367975.1 Mesochordaeus erythrocephalus
TAACTATCTTAGACATATAATATCGACATAAAAGTCGATAGTTTTCGTTTCTTGAGAATTTGCGGCGAGATTTCGAAAAAAAAAATTTTTGTAACTGACTCGGAACATTTTGTAAATAACTGGGAACATCCCCAGTTAGTTACAAACTCCCAGTTAGTTACAGGTTTTGAAACGAGTTTTCGTAACTAACTGGTAGTAGGGACTGTATATATATATTAGTCATGGATTTTCCGGTGAGACGGCTCGAGTGAGAAATTAATCATTATTATTCACGGATATTCCAGTTGGACCGTTCAAGAAAAAATCTCGTAATTATCTAATTAATCGAGTGATTTCCGTAAGCTGAAATGTTGTCTGTTCCTTGGTAATTCATTTCTGGATCATATTAAGAGGAATAAACGAATGTACGGACAACGAACATCGAAACAATGCTTTTATTACGAAAACAAAAATAAATGGAGAGAGAGGACCCTCTTCATTCACTCACAGAGAAATCAAGTTAATGATGTATTATATTGATTAAGGTTGATAACAGTTATATTTTTTTCCGTGCGCTCCGTTTAATTACGAAAATCCAACTATGGCCAAGAGAGTTTCAACCCTACTGTACTAAAACCAAAACAGACATAACCTTAGATCGGCAATGGTTAGTCTTTATCCACGTGAATAGATACAATGTATGGTTTTCGAGAAAAATGGGGAAAACGCGGAATGGTTAAGAAAAATGTTCCAATATAAAATGAAAAATGTTCCAATATTTTTTACCATATTTTTGGACCGGAAGTATCACCGGAAGTACCAGCCAAAGCCGCAAATTGATTTTTTCTAGTCGAGATCAGACCAATTTTTGCGTGAGTTGATCTTTCGTAGAAAAGTACCTAAAAAAACGTTAAGTACTTAGGAAATAGCTTATTAAAAACCACAACTTTTGACGATTTAAAACAGCTGTCTTAGTTACAAACACATTAACCATCATGGACACATATCATTTCCTTGCGTATACTTTAAGGAACTTTGAGCCCGAAATTTTTACCGAAAGGAACATGAAAACCCAAAATCCTAAAATTTCGGCCAAAGCCTACATCCCAAGGCGGGATAATACATTTTCGCTCTCTTCCTATTTGGAAAGGTGACTAGGAGAAGTTCGTACCAAGTTGACCTCTATGTATTCCACTTCTATCGACAAAGATTTTCGACCGACCAAAATGTGTTATCAAATAGCGCTTTAGGATATAAGAATAATTCTATGTCTTAGTTTACTCGCCCATTAATGTTGGGAGGGTAAATGTGTACGTAGGTATCAATGGTTATCGAAAGGCTAATCAAAGATAAACCAAAAATAACTTAGCGTCAAATCGCGTTTTGATAGACAGACTTTCTGGACATCATCTTTGCAACCATATTCGGAGCAAAATCGCACCAAAATAAATACAATTGCGTAATTTTCACCAAAAATGGTTAAAATTCAAAGTTAATGACGAAAAACAACTGTATATGAAAGCTGCCAGATTTGAATGCATATTAATCCTTGCATTTTTTTAAAACAAAACAAATATTCGAATTCTGGAGAAATAATTCCATAAATTCCTATCACAGTTAAGTGGACAAATACCGAAGATGACTTTCGAGGTAATGCCCCCCGAAAGCCAGATCACATATATGGATAATTGTTGCATTCATGGAAAGGACGAATAAGAGAACCTAGAACAGTTATAAAAAACGATGGAAATAATCAAAAAGTTCGGCCTTCAAATTAAGACAAAAATCGATTTTTCTAACTTATCAGGAACGAACAAAGACAATAAAGATCATTAAAACACCTCGAAACAAAAACGAGGCGCAAGGGGTATTCTGGAAATTTAAATTTCTGAAAGCAGTAATCAAACATTTTGCACAAGTCGCGGCGCCTATTAAAATACATACCGAAGGGTTAAACGGGAAGGGACAACTGAAGCAGAAGAAGCATTAACCAAGTGAAAAAATATCATAATTTTTTGAGCACTGAACTTGAAGATCACGCTTACCATAAGGGATGACTTCGTACTAGGAAGCCATGCCTCTGAAAAATCAATGGGGGCCGTACTATACATTTGAACGGAAAAGGGCGTACGAGACCCACGGGGACACAATGAACGAAAAGAAACAGAGAGAATAAACATTAATAAAAGTTCTTTTCGGAGATGTTCACAGAAAGGCTCCAGACAAGAGAAAAGGGGCTACTAACGTTCAGAAACGCATTGATCAAATGGTGGATCTACCTTCTGAGTGGAGAATTGTGTGGTAGCCTACGCAAAAAGCTTACGCAAAAGACTCTAGGCCCAGAAGGAAAAGATAGCAAAACATATCTCGGAATTAGAAGAATTTAACTACGAAAGCCAGACTAAAACGTCAAAAGAATCGGCGGTCTCGGATTATCTGATTATAAAAGAAGGACCACCGAAGAAAGAAGGCAAGAAGATAAATAGAATCGAAAAGGAAAATACCGAAATGGGGAAAAACAAGAAGACGGAATACTGAGGAAAATAGGGGAATACATAGAAAGCAGGAAATGACCAGAGGTCTACCAAAAATATTTCGCGTTACGAGACAAAATAGAAATAGATTAAGAAGACCATGGCAAACTGAATCACCGAGGAGATTACAAGAGAAGGGACGCAATATCGGAAAAATATTGTTGGGTGGAGATGGAGGAGGATATCGAGGGGTATGTAAAAATTTGTAAAAAATTGTCAAAACATAAAACCAAATTTACGGCCCAAATTTAATTGGTCCACTTCCGCCCACAGATAAAGGTAACAACTACGCATTCGTAGAAATGCTCACCAAAAATCATGAAAAATCGCGGAGAAGATAATTACGGACAATGGCATCGAAATCGCAGGCCAATTGTCTGAATACCTGGGAAAAGGGGGTATTAAGATGTACCTACAACCCACAAGCAAACGGGTTGGTGGAAAGAGCGAACCAAACCCTGAAAAATATTCTTCTCCCAAAGTTTTATGAAAATTGGGATGAGCTTACGACGGAAGTTATGCATGGGATGAACGAGTTACCTAACGAGGTGTTATATGAAATAGAGGAGGGTGAAATGGAAGAAAAAATAGGACAAAAAAGCACCGTAAGTGAACCAAAAAATGGAAAGAGAGTTGCACAAAGTAAGAAACACGGGACATCAGATAACCGACGACGTGATGGACATACAGGAATGCGGAAAAAGATACCATTTACGAAAGAGACGAACGTCAGCAGAAAAAATGGTCGAGGAAAATAGAAAATAGATGGCAGACGAAAGGAGACTACAAAGCGAACTAAAACTTGAACCTGTTACATTTTTCTGAAAACAACAAGTCATAGCCTAAATCCGAACTCGAAGGTGGTCGCCACCCAAATCGAAACGGAAATCGATGAGTGCTCCCTATTAACCCTTGAGATAGAACAAGATGCCCTGTATAATCAAGGCACAGTGCCTTTACAATATGTATTCTCACATCCTCGGGGGTGTCTAATGTCAGAAGATCGCGAAATCAAGGCACAAGGTGGATATGCTATAAACGAAAGAAATAAGGGATAAAAACTAGTCATTTGGTAAATAAATTTTAGTCGAATTTTAGCGAAATTGGTAGAACTAATAGGGTCACTCTAACAAGGCATTTTATGGTCATTAAAATATCATGTTTTGAGTTACTTCTAACATTCAATATTTAATGTGTAAAGAAATTTTTTATATTTCCTGAACAAAACAAATAAAGAATCAACTGTATTATACAATCGGCAAGACAGCCAACACCAAGTACGGACACAGATGTTAAGTATAGGTGCAGCGATGACGTATCACTACCAACAATGAACAAAATGGTTCCTGAGACATACTTAAAAAAGAGTGTCTGAAACATATAGTTGCCGTATGAAATTCACTGTAAAAGTTCACTTTGACACAATTATGTTTCGTTTCTCTTCAATTAGTTCAATGACGAATATTGACAGTTAGGTACAATTGTATACGCCTAAGCTCTATGGTAGGGTAAACTTTGACAACGGACGTATTTTTCTATGTTCTTGGGTTTACATTCGTCAAATTTGTTGTCGCAAGTTATCCTAAAATGCGTGAAAGAATGTTCTGTGCGGAATTGTGGCTCTATTTTAATCACTAAGACAGCAATCTTAGATCATAAAAATATGAATTTTTTAATAAAGCGTTTCTGAAGTACCTCTAAGAAATACCTACTAAATATCTTTTCGGGCAACAATTTACCGTTACAATTTACAATTTACGGTTTTTAACTTGTGCTACTTCGGAACCATTTTTAGCTGGAGTTCTTGATCAAGTTCTGTGTATCACCACTCTAACAGAAGCTGCGGTTAGAGTAATGGCCAAATGTATATAAATACAGAGAATACAGCAGTTTCGACGAATGTATGAAATCATGAAGTCTAATAATGTAACCAGATGTCCTGTAGTATTTGGCGACTGTGAAAACGATACATTGTATCGTTTTTAATTGTTGCGCGATTAAAGATTTTTCCAATGGTCTCTTTTTTAAATATCTCTTTTTATTTTAATACAATATTTTCCAAACGGAGCGTTCTACAAAGTGGTTTAAACAGATTTTTTTATAGATTTATTTTTCTCTTCGAGGAAAATTAAACGTCTTCTTCAACTTTAAGTAGTCTAATACCCCGAAAACTCAATATTCTCTCTATCCGGGTGGTAGAACATTTTAACATTTATCTCAAAAAATGCGTTAGATAGCTAAGGTTTCAATATTTCAATATATCTATATAATTTCGAGATTAGTCTTCCCGTACCATCGCATCAGTGGGCAATGTAGTTGACATGCACAGCATGAATTGATTTATCTGTAATTGTCTAGCTAACCTAGTGATTTCCCTAAGCTGAAATTATGTTTGTACATTGATCAGGCACTTTGTGATCATCTGAAACCAAAAACATAAATGTATCTTCCTCAGAACACATTTTACGAAACAAACGCTTCAGAGCGCTATGCGAATAGAGGGAATAGAGATGAAAGAGAACTATTCGAAGCCAAGTCTTCAAGGGAGATCGGCAACGAATTAACTCTTAATTACGCAAAATTTCCAAACGATACAATTGATAGCTAGTGAAAACTTGATCGCCAAATGAGGAAGGTTGGTATCTACAGGAAAAACGAGAAATGGTATCTACTGGTTAAGACTAATGATACAAAGTTTAGAGAATGTAATATAAGCCTCGTGTATGACTCTCATATATTAGCCCAAACATTATATATTTGCCCCAAAATATAACGTTATATCTAACCCAATGCTTAGCCCTTAAAAATACCCAAATATCCCAATTCCGCACTGTTGGCACACTGGTGGTAACCGCAAGGTGGCGGGGCGTGAGTGGCAAGAAGTTGGTATTAGCTATTAGTCGGTCAGACTGTTGATTTAAACTGTTAAGCGTCCCCGATGTAATATCCCAAATCTCTATCGAGCGTTCATTTTGAGTTTCTGCAAAAGGCAAAACGTGTGCAGAAACAAACGCTTACTCAAACTGCTGGAACACTAAACAAAATCACGCCTACATAGTATTCAGTAACGTTGATAATATTAAAATTAGTTTAAAAACAGGCTTTTGGACTAAAACCACTATTGTCCAGAAAATCAGAAACGAAAATTACGATGTCAGTTTTTTTCGACAATATCTCCTTTGGTTTTAGTACACTAGTTGTTTAAACCACACTGAGAACAGACAAAATAAATTTTGCTCAATAGACCAAACGGAATCTCGTTTAGTTACATCCTATACATTTTTAAGGCCTTAGACATGGTTGAATGTTTAATTGACCCCTATTAAGTTCTAAATTGGACGTGGAATTTTCTGCATCACCTTTAGACCGGAAGTGAACGCTAAAAACGGAAATTGAATATTTTGGATCGCGAATCAGACCAAATTGCGGCCCGCTAATATCACCAGTAGAAAACTAAATAAAAAAAATACGTATCTATAAGTACTTAATAAATGACACATTAAGACATTAAGTTTTTTATAATTTAAGACTGCTGTGTCTTAGTAGGAAAACATCGAGCAGTATTCCAGCTTAACATTTTATTGCACTTATTTTGTTTGTGCTGAACCAAGAAATTAAAAATTCGAAATTTCCCGTCGAAACTTAGTCAAGTTATCGGTCGCCAATTGTTGAGACCCCCGAGAGAAATAGTGTTTCCAGGCAGACTTGATTTTATCGATCGTGAATAACATGAGAGAAATGTCATTAGTGGTAGGCACCATTTCGAGATTATAATATTTGCGTCCTTATTATTGTTCTTTGAATAAGGGTATTCCGTTGATGTAAAGAAAACCATTTCAAAGACTAGGTGACACAGAACTTTAGAATATAAACCGTACAGAGAATACGTGGGACCTGACAATATACAAGACGACGAAAATGAATTTGAACTAGCTGAATTGCAATTTTAGTTTTCGGTAGCGGCTAATTTGGACAGTGGAGAAGATTAGATTGTTGACTGAAGTTGTTTAAGATCAAGTTAGTCAAGATGAAGTTGGCCAAGAATTCCCCCATTTAAATTATGTGGAACACTCTGCATAATATGCGATTATGATAACTGAATACGTATTGAAATAAACTGTAAAATTTTAAATGCTAAAATTTCATTTACCTCCACATAGTGTTCTCCGGAAATAGCGAAATGCACAAACATCTTGATTGCGTGCATATTTCCCATGGCCCTATGACTGATGGTAGAAATTCCCTATATCTTCTCAATTACATCATTTTTGCAACAATGTTTGGACCGGGAATCGCACCGAAAGTAGATAAAATCGTGTAATGTTCACCGATAATAGCACTTACACTTCGAAAGGGATTAATACAGCTCTAGATATCTCTATACTTCTTATTTAAGGAAATGAGACTTAACCTGCCATACAGGACCCGTATCTAAACCCTTTCCCGTTTTTTAACGTACTTTCAGACCGGAAGTACTAGTGGAATTTTTTATTTAAAAAATTTAGTTTTTTTTTACTATTTAAGACAGCTGTTACATAGTTAGGAAAACATCAAGCGTTACTACTAGACCGAATCATCTTACGCACATTTTAGGAGAACTTTCTACCACAAATTTTGACCGAAAGTGAACGCAGAAAACGAAAAATCCGAAAATTGCGGAAAAAAACTGAGCAGATATTCCCATGTTGATATTTATCTAACCTGGAAATTTTTTGTTTTCTTATTTCCTTACCTGATTCACCAGCAAAAATTAAGTAATAATGGCTCAAATAACAAATGCAGGAATGATATTTTATGTTAAATGAGAAATCTTCGAGAATTAAAATTATTTTTGTTTCGGTTTATGAGTGAAGGTGCTTATCCATCTTGCTATATAACATATTAACATCATGCGTAGCCATACAACCAGATTTTTTGCCCAGGTAGAGGTAGATGAGGTGAACAATATGAGACAAAAATAAACAAATTATGATAAAGGGGTCGATAGTTATAGAAAACTAGGCACCTAATATACCACAAATTTCCGTAGGTGGAATACGTCCACGTTTGGTAGAGAGGTTAAGTGCGATGAGCGGAAGAATATGAGATATAAAAGTATAAATTATGATAAAGCGGTCGATAGTTATACGGAATAATAGTAAATTGTGTAATATACCCCATAAGATCAAGAATGACATAATTTGACCGAAAACAGCTTGAATGTTAGTAAATATATAGGAAATTGTCTATTCAAACTAGCCCTTATACCCGTAATCAAGGAGTAGTGTCAAACGGCGCAGTTCCAGCGTATGGGTAGAACAATTCGTGCAGCTTGCGGGTTGACATATTATGTCCAGTTTACCAACAGTAAAGTTGTCTACGAGATATTGACCACTTTTGGAAGCCTAAATTTAGGCATTTAAACAATGCAGGTAGAAAATATTCAATGTCCAAAATACATAACAGGCTATAGCTGAACTTTTGGTAACCTAATGGTTTAAATATGACTTCTCTAAATGCCTAAATTTAGGCTTACAATATCTCAATAATACAATATGTACACACAAGTTCCTTTTGGGATATATTTAGAACTATATTCACCTTCGGCGTGACTGGTAAAGCGCAAGCCAACATTTTCTTTCTCCCAGGGGAAATTGTGTGAAAATCACGAGGAAGGTGTTTTTGACATGTTGACCATGTTACAAATACCGTATGACCTTCTGGCTTACGTATCCCAGACCATAATTGTAGGACGCCGTTTTTGAGATACTTTTTAAACATGGTATTGTACCGGAAGTCGAGCTTCCAAATAACCCTAATAAGTGTCCATAATCTTACGATTAAATCCCCATCTGATTAAGTTTCTTTAAATAATGCTAATTATATTTAGTCTGTTTTTCCTGTTTTTAGTCTTCACTTCTGCTGGTACTTCTGGTCTTAAAGTAGGTTTAAAAACGGGAAACGTTTAGATGGAGGTCCTCGATGGCAAATGTGGCGTATCACCACTCTAACAAAAGTTATGGTCCGATTGCGGGTTAATTTAGAACATTCTGCTGGGGTCAGACGTACTTAACATTTGAAAAATAGCATGGGAGAATATTACCGGGAAATATAACGTATACGGGTAAATGTAACGCGGAAGCAATATTTCTTGGGCAATAAAACGTTGGATGACGTTGAAGGATTGACACATATATTGACACATATATCTCCCAGAAACTTTTTGTACTTTTTTCGTCCACGGACCTGTTTTTAGCGTTTTTAAGTTATTAGATCAAGTTGTTATCATTTTTACACCGGAAGTACTGCTGAAAGTGACAACTAAGAACGGAAATTGATTATTTTCAATCGCGAATCATACCAAATTAATGCACGAGAAGACCTCTAGTAGAAATCTGTCATAAAAAATTAGCTAACACTTTAAAATGTTCCCATTTTACCGTTTAGGGCAGCTGTCTATTAGATAGGAAACGTCGAGCACCATTGCTGCCTAGAATGTTATTGCGTGTATTTTAGGTTTCCCATCGACCAGAAATTTTGACCGCCAGTTAACCAAAAAATTGAAAATACGAAATTTTTCGATGGAAAATGGGTCGAGTTTGTCGGCCGAGCCACTGTTTAGCTGACAACAAAAATAGGCTTGTTACGGCCACGTGTTGGCTCGCAAAGGTTATTTATTCGTTCATGAATTTCTTGGGAGGTAGTTGAATTCACGCTGGATCCCATCACGAGAACTAATGGCTTCAGTTAATCTTCTTGATCAGACTAATGGTGTCACTATGTTCAATATTTAAAACGTCTTTAAAGGCAATTTAAATCGACTAATCCGTTACGATTACAGAGGTTTATAATCGGCATACACGAATATAAACCTAGAGTAGACGAACAAGTACGTAGTGAGGGTTTTTAATCCGTTTTCGACCTAATATTACTGCTGTTAGAAATTCCGTATATTTGTCTAACGTTTAGAAGAAGACGCGAATAAGGCTTTGATCTTATCCACTTCTCAATTACATCATTTTTGCAACGATATCCGGAGTGGAAATTGCACCGAACGTAGATAAAATTGTGTAATTTTCACCAATATGGTCAAAATTCACCGGTGATGAATACAAGCTACTGTAAATGTCATGACAATTTTAGACCGCAAGTATCACCTGATATGTTATTCAAAAACTGAAATTCTTTTTTTTGGGGGTTGGCAGAGGCATGGTATTTTGTCGTGAAATGAGTTTTAGTCAACAAATGTCTTCACAAAGGTAATGTCTTAGGATACCTAACAAATGACACGCGGAAGAGCTCCATTTTTATACTATTTAAGACAGGTGTGTTTTATCTATAATGTTGAGACAATTTTCGGCCCAAAATTTACGATAAAAACTTGGCGGGTTATCGACAGTTCATTTTTATCCGAAAATGAAAATTAAGCCTGTTGGAGCCACGTGTTCTCTCGAAAAAGTGATATTAGCGTTTAAGAATTTCACGTGGTGACTAGTAATTTAGTCTGTCTCAACTTTCTAGACATACAGTCCCTCACTTATTGATGAATTGAGAATAAAATTAAAACAAATTTAAAATTTAAACCATACTTAACCCGTACGCAAGAATAATGAAACTAGGCCTACGCACGAATGTGTGTCGCTCGACACATATTTGTGAATCTCATTATTTCACCTCTAGATTACTTTTTTAAAACTGTTGATTACGGGTATGCATGCTAGTGGTCATATAAAGCATTCAGTATAATTTACTGCCAATAATGTCG